>CM055360.1:375016-402102 GCA_029228515.1 Populus alba x Populus x berolinensis
ATCGAAGTCGGAATGCCGCGAAACTCACCGAGTCAAAGCGTTTTCGCCGTTTGCGGAAAGAAGTGTGATGTAGAACAAGTAGCAGAAGCATACATGCTCAAGAGGGATCACCCGAAATTCAAAGGCAACTGAATTTCGGCAACCGGGGCATCGAAGTCGGAATGCCGCGAAACTCACCGAGTCAAAGCGTTTCGCCGTTTGCGGAAGAAGTGTGATGTAGAACAAGTAGCAGAAGCATACATGCTCAAGAGGGATCACCCGAAATTCAAAGGCAACTGAATTTCGGCAACGGGCATCGAAGTCGGAATGCCGCGAAACTCACCGAGTCAAAGCGTTTCGCCGTTTGCGGAAGGAAGTGTGATGTAGAACAAGTAGCAGAAGCATACATGCTCAAGAGGGATCACCCGAAATTCAAAGGCAACTGAATTTCGGCAACGGGGCATCGAAGTCGGAATGCCGCGAAACTCACCGAGTCAAAGCGTTTCGCTGTTTGCGGAAGGAAGTGTGATGTAGAACAAGTAGCAGAAGCATACATGCTCAAGAGGGATCACCCGAAATTCAAAGGCAACTGAATTTCGGCAAACGGGCATCGAAGTCGGAATGCCGCGAACTCTCCGAGTCAAAGCGTTTCGCCGTTTGCGGAAGGAAGTCTGATGTAGAACAAGTAGCAGAAAGCATACATGCTCAAGAGGGATCACCCGAAATTCAAAGGCAACTGAATTTCGGCAACCGGGGCATCGAAGTCGGAATGCCGCGAAACTCACCGAGTCAAAGCGTTTTCCCGTTTGCGGAAGAAGTGTGATATGGAACAAGTAGCAGAAGCGTACATGCTCAAGAGGGATCACCCGAAATTCAAAGCCAACTGAACTTCAGCAACCGGGGCATCAAAGTCGGAATGCCGCGAAAGACTCCGAGTCAAAGCGTTTTGCCGTTTGCGGAAGAAGACTGATGTAGAACAAGTAGCAGAAGCATACATGCTCAAGAGGGATCACCCGAAATTCAAAGGCAACTGAATTTCGGCAACGGGGATCGAAGTCGGAATGCCGCGAAACTCACCGAGTCAAAGCGTTTCGCCGTTTGCGGAAGAAGTGTGATGTAGAACAAGTAGCAGAAGCATACATGCTCAAGAGGGATCACCGAAATTCAAAGGCAACTGAATTTCGGCAACCGGGGCATCGAAGTCGGAATGCCGCGAAACTCACCGAGTCAAAGCGTTTCGCCGTTTGCGGAAGGAAGTGTGATGTAGAACAAGTAGCAGAAGCATACATGCTCAAGAGGGATCACCCGAAATTCAAAGGCAACTGAATTTCGGCAACCGGGCATCGAAGTCGGAATGCCGCGAAACTCACCGAGTCAAAGCGTTTCGCCGTTTGCGGAAGAAGTATGATGTAGAACAAGTAGCAGAAGCATACATGCTCAAGAGGGATCACCCGAAATTCAAAGGCAACTGAATTTCGGCAACCGGGGCATCGAAGTCGGAATGCCGCGAAACTCACCGAGTCAAAGCGTTTCGCCGTTTGCGGAAGAAAGTGTGATGTAGAACAAGTAGCAGAAGCATACATGCTCAAGAGGGATCACCCGAAATTCAAAGGCAACTGAATTTCGGCAACCGGGGCATCGAAGTCGGAATGCCGCGAAACTCACCGAGTCAAAGCGTTTCGCCGTTTGCGGAAGGAAGTGTGATGTAGAACAAGTAGCAGAAGCATACATGCTCAAGAGGGATCACCCGAAATTCAAAGGCAACTGAATTTCGGCAACCGGGGCATCGAAGTCGGAATGCCGCGAAACTCACCGAGTCAAAGCGTTTCGCCGTTTGCGGAAGAAGTGTGATGTAGAACAAGTAGCAGAAGCATACATGCTCAAGAGGGATCACCCGAAATTCAAAGGCAACTGAATTTCGGCAAACGGGGCATCGAAGTCGGAATGCCGCGAAACTCACCGAGTCAAAGCGTTTCGCCGTTTGCGGAAGGAAGTCTGATGTAGAACAAGTAGCAGAAGCATACATGCTCAAGAGGGATCACCCGAAATTCAAAGGCAACTGAATTTCGGCAACCGGGGCATCGAAGTCGGAATGCCGCGAAACTCACCGAGTCAAAGCGTTTCCCGTTTGCGGAAGGAAGTGTGATGTAGAACAAGTAGCAGAAGCATACATGCTCAAGAGGGATCACCCGAAATTCAAAGGCAACTGAATTTCGGCAAACGGGGCATCGAAGTCGGAATGCCGCGAAACTCACCGAGTCAAAGCGTTTCGCCGTTTGCGGAAGAAGTGTGATGTAGAACAAGTAGCAGAAGCATACATGCTCAAGAGGGATCACCCGAAATTCAAAGGCAACTGAATTTCGGCAACCGGGGCATCGAAGTCGGAATGCCGCGAAACTCACCGAGTCAAAGCGTTTCGCTGTTTGCGGAAGAAGTGTGATGTAGAACAAGTAGCAGAAGCATACATGCTCAAGAGGGATCACCCGAAATTCAAAGGCAACTGAATTTCGGCAACCGGGGCATCGAAGTCGGAATGCCGCGAAACTCACCGAGTCAAAGCGTTTCGCCGTTTGCGGAAGGAAGTGTGATGTAGAACAAGTAGCAGAAGCATACATGCTCAAGAGGGATCACCCGAAATTCAAAGGCAACTGAATTTCGGCAACCGGGCATCGAAGTCGGAATGCCGCGAAACTCACCGAGTCAAAGCGTTTCGCCGTTTGCGGAAGGAAGTGTGATGTAGAACAAGTAGCAGAAGCATACATGCTCAAGAGGGATCACCCGAAATTCAAAGGCAACTGAATTTCGGCAACCGGGGCATCGAAGTCGGAATGCCGCGAAACTCACCGAGTCAAAGCGTTTCGCCGTTTGCGGAAGAAGTGTGATGTAGAACAAGTAGCAGAAGCATACATGCTCAAGAGGGATCACCCGAAATTCAAAGGCAACTGAATTTCGGCAACCGGGGCATCGAAGTCGGAATGCCGCGAAACTCACCGAGTCAAAGCGTTTCGCCGTTTGCGGAAGAAGTGTGATGTAGAACAAGTAGCAGAAGCATACATGCTCAAGAGGGATCACCCGAAATTCAAAGGCAACTGAATTTCGGCAACCGGGGCATCGAAGTCGGAATGCCGCGAAACTCACCGAGTCAAAGCGTTTCGCCGTTTGCGGAAGAAGTGTGATGTAGAACAAGTAGCAGAAGCATACATGCTCAAGAGGGATCACCCGAAATTCAAAGGCAACTGAATTTCGGCAACCGGGGCATCGAAGTCGGAATGCCGCGAAACTCACCGAGTCAAAGCGTTTCGCCGTTTGCGGAAGAAGTGTGATGTAGAACAAGTAGCAGAAGCATACATGCTCAAGAGGGATCACCCGAAATTCAAAGGCAACTGAATTTCGGCAACCGGGGCATCGAAGTCGGAATGCCGCGAAACTCACCGAGTCAAAGCGTTTCGCCGTTTGCGGGAAGTGTGATGTAGAACAAGTAGCAGAAGCATACATGCTCAAGAGGGATCACCCGAAATTCAAAGGCAACTGAATTTCGGCAACCGGGGCATCGAAGTCGGAATGCCGCGAAACTCACCGAGTCAAAGCGTTTCGCCGTTTGCGGAAGAAGTGTGATGTAGAACAAGTAGCAGAAGCATACATGCTCAAGAGGGATCACCCGAAATTCAAAGGCAACTGAATTTCGGCAACGGGGCATCGAAGTCGGAATGCCGCGAAACTCACCGAGTCAAAGCGTTTCGCGTTTGCGGAAGAAGTGTGATGTAGAACAAGTAGCAGAAGCATACATGCTCAAGAGGGATCACCCGAAATTCAAAGGCAACTGAATTTCGGCAACCGGGGCATCGAAGTCGGAATGCCGCGAAACTCACCGAGTCAAAGCGTTTCGCCGTTTGCGGAAGGAAGTGTGATGTAGAACAAGTAGCAGAAGCATACATGCTCAAGAGGGATCACCCGAAATTCAAAGGCAACTGAATTTCGGCAACCGGGGCATCGAAGTCGGAATGCCGCGAAACTCACCGAGTCAAAGCGTTTCGCCGTTTGCGGAAGAAGTGTGATGTAGAACAAGTAGCAGAAGCATACATGCTCAAGAGGGATCACCCGAAATTCAAAGGCAACTGAATTTCGGCAACCGGGGCATCGAAGTCGGAATGCCGCGAAACTCACCGAGTCAAAGCGTTTCGCCGTTTGCGGAAGGAAGTGTGATGTAGAACAAGTAGCAGAAGCATACATGCTCAAGAGGGATCACCCGAAATTCAAAGGCAACTGAATTTCGGCAACCGGGGCATCGAAGTCGGAATGCCGCGAAACTCACCGAGTCAAAGCGTTTCGCCGTTTGCGGAAGGAAGTGTGATGTAGAACAAGTAGCAGAAGCATACATGCTCAAGAGGGATCACCCGAAATTCAAAGGCAACTGAATTTCGGCAACCGGGGCATCGAAGTCGGAATGCCGCGAAACTCACCGAGTCAAAGCGTTTCGCCGTTTGCGGAAGGAAGTGTGATGTAGAACAAGTAGCAGAAGCATACATGCTCAAGAGGGATCACCCGAAATTCAAAGGCAACTGAATTTCGGCAACCGGGGCATCGAAGTCGGAATGCCGCGAAACTCACCGAGTCAAAGCGTTTCGCCGTTTGCGGAAGAAGTGTGATGTAGAACAAGTAGCAGAAGCATACATGCTCAAGAGGGATCACCCGAAATTCAAAGGCAACTGAATTTCGGCAACCGGGGCATCGAAGTCGGAATGCCGCGAAACTCACCGAGTCAAAGCGTTTCGCCGTTTGCGGAAGGAAGTGTGATGTAGAACAAGTAGCAGAAGCATACATGCTCAAGAGGGATCACCCGAAATTCAAAGGCAACTGAATTTCGGCAACCGGGGCATCGAAGTCGGAATGCCGCGAAACTCACCGAGTCAAAGCGTTTCGCCGTTTGCGGAAGAAGTGTGATGTAGAACAAGTAGCAGAAGCATACATGCTCAAGAGGGATCACCCGAAATTCAAAGGCAACTGAATTTCGGCAACCGGGGCATCGAAGTCGGAATGCCGCGAAACTCACCGAGTCAAAGCGTTTCGCCGTTTGCGGAAGGAAGTGTGATGTAGAACAAGTAGCAGAAGCATACATGCTCAAGAGGGATCACCCGAAATTCAAAGGCAACTGAATTTCGGCAACCGGGGCATCGAAGTCGGAATGCCGCGAAACTCACCGAGTCAAAGCGTTTCGCCGTTTGCGGAAGAAGTGTGATGTAGAACAAGTAGCAGAAGCATACATGCTCAAGAGGGATCACCCGAAATTCAAAGGCAACTGAATTTCGGCAACCGGGGCATCGAAGTCGGAATGCCGCGAAACTCACCGAGTCAAAGCGTTTCGCCGTTTGCGGAAGAAGTGTGATGTAGAACAAGTAGCAGAAGCATACATGCTCAAGAGGGATCACCCGAAATTCAAAGGCAACTGAATTTCGGCAACCGGGGCATCGAAGTCGGAATGCCGCGAAACTCACCGAGTCAAAGCGTTTCGCCGTTTGCGGAGGAAGTGTGATGTAGAACAAGTAGCAGAAGCATACATGCTCAAGAGGGATCACCCGAAATTCAAAGGCAACTGAATTTCGGCAACCGGGGCATCGAAGTCGGAATGCCGCGAAACTCACCGAGTCAAAGCGTTTCGCCGTTTGCGGAAGGAAGTGTGATGTAGAACAAGTAGCAGAAGCATACATGCTCAAGAGGGATCACCCGAAATTCAAAGGCAACTGAATTTCGGCAACCGGGGCATCGAAGTCGGAATGCCGCGAAACTCACCGAGTCAAAGCGTTTCGCCGTTTGCGGAAGGAAGTGTGATGTAGAACAAGTAGCAGAAGCATACATGCTCAAGAGGGATCACCCGAAATTCAAAGGCAACTGAATTTCGGCAACCGGGGCATCGAAGTCGGAATGCCGCGAAACTCACCGAGTCAAAGCGTTTCGCCGTTTGCGGAAGGAAGTGTGATGTAGAACAAGTAGCAGAAGCATACATGCTCAAGAGGGATCACCCGAAATTCAAAGGCAACTGAATTTCGGCAACCGGGGCATCGAAGTCGGAATGCCGCGAAACTCACCGAGTCAAAGCGTTTCGCCGTTTGCGGAAGAAGTGTGATGTAGAACAAGTAGCAGAAGCATACATGCTCAAGAGGGATCACCCGAAATTCAAAGGCAACTGAATTTCGGCAACCGGGGCATCGAAGTCGGAATGCCGCGAAACTCACCGAGTCAAAGCGTTTCGCCGTTTGCGGAAGGAAGTGTGATGTAGAACAAGTAGCAGAAGCATACATGCTCAAGAGGGATCACCCGAAATTCAAAGGCAACTGAATTTCGGCAACCGGGGCATCGAAGTCGGAATGCCGCGAAACTCACCGAGTCAAAGCGTTTCGCCGTTTGCGGAAGAAGTGTGATGTAGAACAAGTAGCAGAAGCATACATGCTCAAGAGGGATCACCCGAAATTCAAAGGCAACTGAATTTCGGCAACCGGGGCATCGAAGTCGGAATGCCGCGAAACTCACCGAGTCAAAGCGTTTCGCCGTTTGCGGAAGGAAGTGTGATGTAGAACAAGTAGCAGAAGCATACATGCTCAAGAGGGATCACCCGAAATTCAAAGGCAACTGAATTTCGGCAACCGGGGCATCGAAGTCGGAATGCCGCGAAACTCACCGAGTCAAAGCGTTTCGCCGTTTGCGGAAGAAGTCTGATGTAGAACAAGTAGCAGAAGCATACATGCTCAAGAGGGATCACCCGAAATTCAAAGGCAACTGAATTTCGGCAACCGGGGCATCGAAGTCGGAATGCCGCGAAACTCACCGAGTCAAAGCGTTTCGCCGTTTGCGGAAGGAAGTGTGATGTAGAACAAGTAGCAGAAGCATACATGCTCAAGAGGGATCACCCGAAATTCAAAGGCAACTGAATTTCGGCAACCGGGGCATCGAAGTCGGAATGCCGCGAAACTCACCGAGTCAAAGCGTTTCGCCGTTTGCGGAAGGAAGTCTGATGTAGAACAAGTAGCAGAAGCATACATGCTCAAGAGGGATCACCCGAAATTCAAAGGCAACTGAATTTCGGCAACCGGGGCATCGAAGTCGGAATGCCGCGAAACTCACCGAGTCAAAGCGTTTCGCCGTTTGCGGAAGGAAGTGTGATGTAGAACAAGTAGCAGAAGCATACATGCTCAAGAGGGATCACCCGAAATTCAAAGGCAACTGAATTTCGGCAACCGGGGCATCGAAGTCGGAATGCCGCGAAACTCACCGAGTCAAAGCGTTTCGCCGTTTGCGGAAGAAGTGTGATGTAGAACAAGTAGCAGAAGCATACATGCTCAAGAGGGATCACCCGAAATTCAAAGGCAACTGAATTTCGGCAACCGGGGCATCGAAGTCGGAATGCCGCGAAACTCACCGAGTCAAAGCGTTTCGCCGTTTGCGGAAGGAAGTCTGATGTAGAACAAGTAGCAGAAGCATACATGCTCAAGAGGGATCACCCGAAATTCAAAGGCAACTGAATTTCGGCAACCGGGGCATCGAAGTCGGAATGCCGCGAAACTCACCGAGTCAAAGCGTTTCGCCGTTTGCGGAAGAAGTGTGATGTAGAACAAGTAGCAGAAGCATACATGCTCAAGAGGGATCACCCGAAATTCAAAGGCAACTGAATTTCGGCAACCGGGGCATCGAAGTCGGAATGCCGCGAAACTCACCGAGTCAAAGCGTTTCGCCGTTTGCGGAAGGAAGTGTGATGTAGAACAAGTAGCAGAAGCATACATGCTCAAGAGGGATCACCCGAAATTCAAAGGCAACTGAATTTCGGCAACCGGGGCATCGAAGTCGGAATGCCGCGAAACTCACCGAGTCAAAGCGTTTCGCCGTTTGCGGAAGAAGTGTGATGTAGAACAAGTAGCAGAAGCATACATGCTCAAGAGGGATCACCCGAAATTCAAAGGCAACTGAATTTCGGCAACCGGGGCATCGAAGTCGGAATGCCGCGAAACTCACCGAGTCAAAGCGTTTCGCCGTTTGCGGAAGGAAGTGTGATGTAGAACAAGTAGCAGAAGCATACATGCTCAAGAGGGATCACCCGAAATTCAAAGGCAACTGAATTTCGGCAACCGGGGCATCGAAGTCGGAATGCCGCGAAACTCACCGAGTCAAAGCGTTTCGCCGTTTGCGGAAGAAGTGTGATGTAGAACAAGTAGCAGAAGCATACATGCTCAAGAGGGATCACCCGAAATTCAAAGGCAACTGAATTTCGGCAACCGGGGCATCGAAGTCGGAATGCCGCGAAACTCACCGAGTCAAAGCGTTTCGCCGTTTGCGGAAGGAAGTGTGATGTAGAACAAGTAGCAGAAGCATACATGCTCAAGAGGGATCACCCGAAATTCAAAGGCAACTGAATTTCGGCAAACGGGGCATCGAAGTCGGAATGCCGCGAAACTCACCGAGTCAAAGCGTTTCGCCGTTTGCGGAAGGAAGTGTGATGTAGAACAAGTAGCAGAAGCATACATGCTCAAGAGGGATCACCCGAAATTCAAAGGCAACTGAATTTCGGCAACCGGGGCATCGAAGTCGGAATGCCGCGAAACTCACCGAGTCAAAGCGTTTCGCCGTTTGCGGAAGGAAGTGTGATGTAGAACAAGTAGCAGAAGCATACATGCTCAAGAGGGATCACCCGAAATTCAAAGGCAACTGAATTTCGGCAACCGGGGCATCGAAGTCGGAATGCCGCGAAACTCACCGAGTCAAAGCGTTTCGCCGTTTGCGGAAGAAGTGTGATGTAGAACAAGTAGCAGAAGCATACATGCTCAAGAGGGATCACCCGAAATTCAAAGGCAACTGAATTTCGGCAACCGGGGCATCGAAGTCGGAATGCCGCGAAACTCACCGAGTCAAAGCGTTTCGCCGTTTGCGGAAGAAGTGTGATGTAGAACAAGTAGCAGAAGCATACATGCTCAAGAGGGATCACCCGAAATTCAAAGGCAACTGAATTTCGGCAACCGGGGCATCGAAGTCGGAATGCCGCGAAACTCACCGAGTCAAAGCGTTTCGCCGTTTGCGGAAGAAGTGTGATGTAGAACAAGTAGCAGAAGCATACATGCTCAAGAGGGATCACCCGAAATTCAAAGGCAACTGAATTTCGGCAACCGGGGCATCGAAGTCGGAATGCCGCGAAACTCACCGAGTCAAAGCGTTTCGCCGTTTGCGGAAGAAGTGTGATGTAGAACAAGTAGCAGAAGCATACATGCTCAAGAGGGATCACCCGAAATTCAAAGGCAACTGAATTTCGGCAACGGGGCATCGAAGTCGGAATGCCGCGAAACTCACCGAGTCAAAGCGTTTCGCCGTTTGCGGAAGGAAGTGTGATGTAGAACAAGTAGCAGAAGCATACATGCTCAAGAGGGATCACCCGAAATTCAAAGGCAACTGAATTTCGGCAACCGGGGCATCGAAGTCGGAATGCCGCGAAACTCACCGAGTCAAAGCGTTTCGCCGTTTGCGGAAGAAGTGTGATGTAGAACAAGTAGCAGAAGCATACATGCTCAAGAGGGATCACCCGAAATTCAAAGGCAACTGAATTTCGGCAACCGGGGCATCGAAGTCGGAATGCCGCGAAACTCACCGAGTCAAAGCGTTTCGCCGTTTGCGGAAGAAGTGTGATGTAGAACAAGTAGCAGAAGCATACATGCTCAAGAGGGATCACCCGAAATTCAAAGGCAACTGAATTTCGGCAACCGGGGCATCGAAGTCGGAATGCCGCGAAACTCACCGAGTCAAAGCGTTTCGCCGTTTGCGGAAAGAAGTGTGATGTAGAACAAGTAGCAGAAGCATACATGCTCAAGAGGGATCACCCGAAATTCAAAGGCAACTGAATTTCGGCAACCGGGGCATCGAAGTCGGAATGCCGCGAAACTCACCGAGTCAAAGCGTTTCGCCGTTTGCGGAAGAAGTGTGATGTAGAACAAGTAGCAGAAGCATACATGCTCAAGAGGGATCACCCGAAATTCAAAGGCAACTGAATTTCGGCAACCGGGGCATCGAAGTCGGAATGCCGCGAAACTCACCGAGTCAAAGCGTTTCGCCGTTTGCGGAAGAAGTGTGATGTAGAACAAGTAGCAGAAGCATACATGCTCAAGAGGGATCACCCGAAATTCAAAGGCAACTGAATTTCGGCAACCGGGGCATCGAAGTCGGAATGCCGCGAAACTCACCGAGTCAAAGCGTTTCGCCGTTTGCGGAAGAAGTGTGATGTAGAACAAGTAGCAGAAGCATACATGCTCAAGAGGGATCACCCGAAATTCAAAGGCAACTGAATTTCGGCAACCGGGGCATCGAAGTCGGAATGCCGCGAAACTCACCGAGTCAAAGCGTTTCGCCGTTTGCGGAAGAAGTGTGATGTAGAACAAGTAGCAGAAGCATACATGCTCAAGAGGGATCACCCGAAATTCAAAGGCAACTGAATTTCGGCAACCGGGGCATCGAAGTCGGAATGCCGCGAAACTCACCGAGTCAAAGCGTTTCGCCGTTTGCGGAAGAAGTCTGATGTAGAACAAGTAGCAGAAGCATACATGCTCAAGAGGGATCACCCGAAATTCAAAGGCAACTGAATTTCGGCAACCGGGGCATCGAAGTCGGAATGCCGCGAAACTCACCGAGTCAAAGCGTTTCGCCGTTTGCGGAAGAAGTGTGATGTAGAACAAGTAGCAGAAGCATACATGCTCAAGAGGGATCACCCGAAATTCAAAGGCAACTGAATTTCGGCAACCGGGGCATCGAAGTCGGAATGCCGCGAAACTCACCGAGTCAAAGCGTTTCGCCGTTTGCGGAAGAAGTGTGATGTAGAACAAGTAGCAGAAGCATACATGCTCAAGAGGGATCACCCGAAATTCAAAGGCAACTGAATTTCGGCAACCGGGGCATCGAAGTCGGAATGCCGCGAAACTCACCGAGTCAAAGCGTTTCGCCGTTTGCGGAAGAAGTGTGATGTAGAACAAGTAGCAGAAGCATACATGCTCAAGAGGGATCACCCGAAATTCAAAGGCAACTGAATTTCGGCAACGGGGCATCGAAGTCGGAATGCCGCGAAACTCACCGAGTCAAAGCGTTTCGCCGTTTGCGGAAGGAAGTGTGATGTAGAACAAGTAGCAGAAGCATACATGCTCAAGAGGGATCACCCGAAATTCAAAGGCAACTGAATTTCGGCAACCGGGGCATCGAAGTCGGAATGCCGCGAAACTCACCGAGTCAAAGCGTTTCGCCGTTTGCGGAAGAAGTGTGATGTAGAACAAGTAGCAGAAGCATACATGCTCAAGAGGGATCACCCGAAATTCAAAGGCAACTGAATTTCGGCAACCGGGGCATCGAAGTCGGAATGCCGCGAAACTCACCGAGTCAAAGCGTTTCGCCGTTTGCGGAAGGAAGTGTGATGTAGAACAAGTAGCAGAAGCATACATGCTCAAGAGGGATCACCCGAAATTCAAAGGCAACTGAATTTCGGCAACCGGGGCATCGAAGTCGGAATGCCGCGAAACTCACCGAGTCAAAGCGTTTCGCCGTTTGCGGAAGAAGTCTGATGTAGAACAAGTAGCAGAAGCATACATGCTCAAGAGGGATCACCCGAAATTCAAAGGCAACTGAATTTCGGCAACCGGGGCATCGAAGTCGGAATGCCGCGAAACTCACCGAGTCAAAGCGTTTCGCCGTTTGCGGAAGGAAGTGTGATGTAGAACAAGTAGCAGAAGCATACATGCTCAAGAGGGATCACCCGAAATTCAAAGGCAACTGAATTTCGGCAACCGGGGCATCGAAGTCGGAATGCCGCGAAACTCACCGAGTCAAAGCGTTTCGCCGTTTGCGGAAGAAGTGTGATGTAGAACAAGTAGCAGAAGCATACATGCTCAAGAGGGATCACCCGAAATTCAAAGGCAACTGAATTTCGGCAACCGGGGCATCGAAGTCGGAATGCCGCGAAACTCACCGAGTCAAAGCGTTTCGCCGTTTGCGGAAGAAGTGTGATGTAGAACAAGTAGCAGAAGCATACATGCTCAAGAGGGATCACCCGAAATTCAAAGGCAACTGAATTTCGGCAACCGGGGCATCGAAGTCGGAATGCCGCGAAACTCACCGAGTCAAAGCGTTTCGCCGTTTGCGGAAGGAAGTGTGATGTAGAACAAGTAGCAGAAGCATACATGCTCAAGAGGGATCACCCGAAATTCAAAGGCAACTGAATTTCGGCAACCGGGGCATCGAAGTCGGAATGCCGCGAAACTCACCGAGTCAAAGCGTTTCGCCGTTTGCGGAAGAAGTGTGATGTAGAACAAGTAGCAGAAGCATACATGCTCAAGAGGGATCACCCGAAATTCAAAGGCAACTGAATTTCGGCAACCGGGGCATCGAAGTCGGAATGCCGCGAAACTCACCGAGTCAAAGCGTTTCGCCGTTTGCGGAAGAAGTGTGATGTAGAACAAGTAGCAGAAGCATACATGCTCAAGAGGGATCACCCGAAATTCAAAGGCAACTGAATTTCGGCAACCGGGGCATCGAAGTCGGAATGCCGCGAAACTCACCGAGTCAAAGCGTTTCGCCGTTTGCGGAAGGAAGTGTGATGTAGAACAAGTAGCAGAAGCATACATGCTCAAGAGGGATCACCCGAAATTCAAAGGCAACTGAATTTCGGCAACCGGGGCATCGAAGTCGGAATGCCGCGAAACTCACCGAGTCAAAGCGTTTCGCCGTTTGCGGAAGGAAGTGTGATGTAGAACAAGTAGCAGAAGCATACATGCTCAAGAGGGATCACCCGAAATTCAAAGGCAACTGAATTTCGGCAACCGGGGCATCGAAGTCGGAATGCCGCGAAACTCACCGAGTCAAAGCGTTTCGCCGTTTGCGGAAAGAAGTGTGATGTAGAACAAGTAGCAGAAGCATACATGCTCAAGAGGGATCACCCGAAATTCAAAGGCAACTGAATTTCGGCAACCGGGGCATCGAAGTCGGAATGCCGCGAAACTCACCGAGTCAAAGCGTTTCGCCGTTTGCGGAAGAAGTGTGATGTAGAACAAGTAGCAGAAGCATACATGCTCAAGAGGGATCACCCGAAATTCAAAGGCAACTGAATTTCGGCAACCGGGGCATCGAAGTCGGAATGCCGCGAAACTCACCGAGTCAAAGCGTTTCGCCGTTTGCGGAGGAAGTGTGATGTAGAACAAGTAGCAGAAGCATACATGCTCAAGAGGGATCACCCGAAATTCAAAGGCAACTGAATTTCGGCAACCGGGGCATCGAAGTCGGAATGCCGCGAAACTCACCGAGTCAAAGCGTTTCGCCGTTTGCGGAAGGAAGTGTGATGTAGAACAAGTAGCAGAAGCATACATGCTCAAGAGGGATCACCCGAAATTCAAAGGCAACTGAATTTCGGCAACCGGGGCATCGAAGTCGGAATGCCGCGAAACTCACCGAGTCAAAGCGTTTCGCCGTTTGCGGAAGAAGTGTGATGTAGAACAAGTAGCAGAAGCATACATGCTCAAGAGGGATCACCCGAAATTCAAAGGCAACTGAATTTCGGCAACCGGGGCATCGAAGTCGGAATGCCGCGAAACTCACCGAGTCAAAGCGTTTCGCCGTTTGCGGAAGGAAGTGTGATGTAGAACAAGTAGCAGAAGCATACATGCTCAAGAGGGATCACCCGAAATTCAAAGGCAACTGAATTTCGGCAACCGGGGCATCGAAGTCGGAATGCCGCGAAACTCACCGAGTCAAAGCGTTTCGCCGTTTGCGGAAGGAAGTGTGATGTAGAACAAGTAGCAGAAGCATACATGCTCAAGAGGGATCACCCGAAATTCAAAGGCAACTGAATTTCGGCAACCGGGGCATCGAAGTCGGAATGCCGCGAAACTCACCGAGTCAAAGCGTTTCGCCGTTTGCGGAAGGAAGTGTGATGTAGAACAAGTAGCAGAAGCATACATGCTCAAGAGGGATCACCCGAAATTCAAAGGCAACTGAATTTCGGCAACCGGGGCATCGAAGTCGGAATGCCGCGAAACTCACCGAGTCAAAGCGTTTCGCCGTTTGCGGAAGAAGTGTGATGTAGAACAAGTAGCAGAAGCATACATGCTCAAGAGGGATCACCCGAAATTCAAAGGCAACTGAATTTCGGCAACCGGGGCATCGAAGTCGGAATGCCGCGAAACTCACCGAGTCAAAGCGTTTCGCCGTTTGCGGAAGGAAGTGTGATGTAGAACAAGTAGCAGAAGCATACATGCTCAAGAGGGATCACCCGAAATTCAAAGGCAACTGAATTTCGGCAACCGGGGCATCGAAGTCGGAATGCCGCGAAACTCACCGAGTCAAAGCGTTTCGCCGTTTGCGGAAGGAAGTGTGATGTAGAACAAGTAGCAGAAGCATACATGCTCAAGAGGGATCACCCGAAATTCAAAGGCAACTGAATTTCGGCAACCGGGGCATCGAAGTCGGAATGCCGCGAAACTCACCGAGTCAAAGCGTTTCGCCGTTTGCGGAAGAAGTCTGATGTAGAACAAGTAGCAGAAGCATACATGCTCAAGAGGGATCACCCGAAATTCAAAGGCAACTGAATTTCGGCAACCGGGGCATCGAAGTCGGAATGCCGCGAAACTCACCGAGTCAAAGCGTTTCGCCGTTTGCGGAAGAAGTGTGATGTAGAACAAGTAGCAGAAGCATACATGCTCAAGAGGGATCACCCGAAATTCAAAGGCAACTGAATTTCGGCAACCGGGGCATCGAAGTCGGAATGCCGCGAAACTCACCGAGTCAAAGCGTTTCGCCGTTTGCGGAAGAAGTGTGATGTAGAACAAGTAGCAGAAGCATACATGCTCAAGAGGGATCACCCGAAATTCAAAGGCAACTGAATTTCGGCAACCGGGGCATCGAAGTCGGAATGCCGCGAAACTCACCGAGTCAAAGCGTTTCGCCGTTTGCGGAAGGAAGTGTGATGTAGAACAAGTAGCAGAAGCATACATGCTCAAGAGGGATCACCCGAAATTCAAAGGCAACTGAATTTCGGCAACCGGGGCATCGAAGTCGGAATGCCGCGAAACTCACCGAGTCAAAGCGTTTCGCCGTTTGCGGAAGAAGTCTGATGTAGAACAAGTAGCAGAAGCATACATGCTCAAGAGGGATCACCCGAAATTCAAAGGCAACTGAATTTCGGCAACCGGGGCATCGAAGTCGGAATGCCGCGAAACTCACCGAGTCAAAGCGTTTCGCCGTTTGCGGAAGAAGTGTGATGTAGAACAAGTAGCAGAAGCATACATGCTCAAGAGGGATCACCCGAAATTCAAAGGCAACTGAATTTCGGCAACCGGGGCATCGAAGTCGGAATGCCGCGAAACTCACCGAGTCAAAGCGTTTCGCCGTTTGCGGAAGAAGTGTGATGTAGAACAAGTAGCAGAAGCATACATGCTCAAGAGGGATCACCCGAAATTCAAAGGCAACTGAATTTCGGCAACCGGGGCATCGAAGTCGGAATGCCGCGAAACTCACCGAGTCAAAGCGTTTCGCCGTTTGCGGAAGGAAGTGTGATGTAGAACAAGTAGCAGAAGCATACATGCTCAAGAGGGATCACCCGAAATTCAAAGGCAACTGAATTTCGGCAACCGGGGCATCGAAGTCGGAATGCCGCGAAACTCACCGAGTCAAAGCGTTTCGCCGTTTGCGGAAGGAAGTCTGATGTAGAACAAGTAGCAGAAGCATACATGCTCAAGAGGGATCACCCGAAATTCAAAGGCAACTGAATTTCGGCAACCGGGGCATCGAAGTCGGAATGCCGCGAAACTCACCGAGTCAAAGCGTTTCGCCGTTTGCGGAAGAAGTGTGATGTAGAACAAGTAGCAGAAGCATACATGCTCAAGAGGGATCACCCGAAATTCAAAGGCAACTGAATTTCGGCAACCGGGGCATCGAAGTCGGAATGCCGCGAAACTCACCGAGTCAAAGCGTTTCGCCGTTTGCGGAAGAAGTGTGATGTAGAACAAGTAGCAGAAGCATACATGCTCAAGAGGGATCACCCGAAATTCAAAGGCAACTGAATTTCGGCAACCGGGGCATCGAAGTCGGAATGCCGCGAAACTCACCGAGTCAAAGCGTTTCGCCGTTTGCGGAAGAAGTGTGATGTAGAACAAGTAGCAGAAGCATACATGCTCAAGAGGGATCACCCGAAATTCAAAGGCAACTGAATTTCGGCAACCGGGGCATCGAAGTCGGAATGCCGCGAAACTCACCGAGTCAAAGCGTTTCGCCGTTTGCGGAAGAAGTCTGATGTAGAACAAGTAGCAGAAGCATACATGCTCAAGAGGGATCACCCGAAATTCAAAGGCAACTGAATTTCGGCAACCGGGGCATCGAAGTCGGAATGCCGCGAAACTCACCGAGTCAAAGCGTTTCGCCGTTTGCGGAAGGAAGTGTGATGTAGAACAAGTAGCAGAAGCATACATGCTCAAGAGGGATCACCCGAAATTCAAAGGCAACTGAATTTCGGCAACCGGGGCATCGAAGTCGGAATGCCGCGAAACTCACCGAGTCAAAGCGTTTCGCCGTTTGCGGAAGGAAGTGTGATGTAGAACAAGTAGCAGAAGCATACATGCTCAAGAGGGATCACCCGAAATTCAAAGGCAACTGAATTTCGGCAACCGGGGCATCGAAGTCGGAATGCCGCGAAACTCACCGAGTCAAAGCGTTTCGCCGTTTGCGGAAGAAGTGTGATGTAGAACAAGTAGCAGAAGCATACATGCTCAAGAGGGATCACCCGAAATTCAAAGGCAACTGAATTTCGGCAACCGGGGCATCGAAGTCGGAATGCCGCGAAACTCACCGAGTCAAAGCGTTTCGCCGTTTGCGGAAGGAAGTGTGATGTAGAACAAGTAGCAGAAGCATACATGCTCAAGAGGGATCACCCGAAATTCAAAGGCAACTGAATTTCGGCAACCGGGGCATCGAAGTCGGAATGCCGCGAAACTCACCGAGTCAAAGCGTTTCGCCGTTTGCGGAAGGAAGTGTGATGTAGAACAAGTAGCAGAAGCATACATGCTCAAGAGGGATCACCCGAAATTCAAAGGCAACTGAATTTCGGCAACCGGGGCATCGAAGTCGGAATGCCGCGAAACTCACCGAGTCAAAGCGTTTCGCCGTTTGCGGAAGGAAGTGTGATGTAGAACAAGTAGCAGAAGCATACATGCTCAAGAGGGATCACCCGAAATTCAAAGGCAACTGAATTTCGGCAACCGGGGCATCGAAGTCGGAATGCCGCGAAACTCACCGAGTCAAAGCGTTTCGCCGTTTGCGGAAGGAAGTGTGATGTAGAACAAGTAGCAGAAGCATACATGCTCAAGAGGGATCACCCGAAATTCAAAGGCAACTGAATTTCGGCAACCGGGGCATCGAAGTCGGAATGCCGCGAAACTCACCGAGTCAAAGCGTTTCGCCGTTTGCGGAAGAAGTGTGATGTAGAACAAGTAGCAGAAGCATACATGCTCAAGAGGGATCACCCGAAATTCAAAGGCAACTGAATTTCGGCAACCGGGGCATCGAAGTCGGAATGCCGCGAAACTCACCGAGTCAAAGCGTTTCGCCGTTTGCGGAAGGAAGTGTGATGTAGAACAAGTAGCAAAAGCATACATGCTGAAGAGGGATCACCCCAAATTCAAAGGCAACAGAATTGTGGCAACCGGGGAATCGAAGTCGGAATGCCGCGAAACTCACCGAGTCAAAGCGTTTCGCCATTTGCGGAAGGAAGTGTGATGTAGAACAAGTCGCAGAAGCATACATGCTCAAGATGGATCCCCCGAAATTCAAAGGCAACTGAATTTCGGCAACCGGGGCATCGAAGTCGGAATGCCGCGAAACTCACCGAGTCAAAGCATTACGCCATTTGCGAAACGAAGTGTGATGTAGAACAAGTCGCAGAAGCATACATGCTCAAGAGGGATCACCCGAAATTCAAAGGCAACTGAATTTCGGCAACCGGGGCATCTAAGTCGGAATGCCGCGAAACTCACCGAGTCAAAGCGTTTCGCCGTTTGCGGAAGAAGTGTGATGTAGAACAAGTCGCAGAAGCATACATGCTCAAGAGGGATCACCCGAAATTCAAAGGCAACTGAATTTCGGCAACCGGGGCATCTAAGTCGGAATGCCGCGAAACTCACCAAGTCAAAGCGTTTCGCTCTTTGCGGAAGGAAGTGTGATGTAGAACAAGTAGCAGAAGCATACATGCTCCAGAGGGATCACCCGAAATTCAAAGGCAACTGAATTTCGGCAACCGGGGCATCGAAGTCGGAATGCCGCGAAACTCACCGAGTCAAAGCGTTTCGCCGTTTGCGGAAGAAGTGTGATGTAGAACAAGTAGCAGAAGCATACATGCTCAAGAGGGATCACCCGAAATTCAAAGGCAACTGAATTTCGGCAACCGGGGCATCGAAGTCGGAATGCCGCGAAACTCACCGAGTCAAAGCGTTTCGCCGTTTGCGGAAGAAGTGTGATGTAGAACAAGTAGCAGAAGCATACATGCTCAAGAGGGATCACCCGAAATTCAAAGGCAACTGAATTTCGGCAACCGGGGCATCGAAGTCGGAATGCCGCGAAACTCACCGAGTCAAAGCGTTTCGCCGTTTGCGGAAGAAGTGTGATGTAGAACAAGTAGCAGAAGCATACATGCTCAAGAGGGATCACCCGAAATTCAAAGGCAACTGAATTTCGGCAACCGGGGCATCGAAGTCGGAATGCCGCGAAACTCACCGAGTCAAAGCGTTTCGCCGTTTGCGGAAGAAGTGTGATGTAGAACAAGTAGCAGAAGCATACATGCTCAAGAGGGATCACCCGAAATTCAAAGGCAACTGAATTTCGGCAACCGGGGCATCGAAGTCGGAATGCCGCGAAACTCACCGAGTCAAAGCGTTTCGCCGTTTGCGGAAGAAGTGTGATGTAGAACAAGTAGCAGAAGCATACATGCTCAAGAGGGATCACCCGAAATTCAAAGGCAACTGAATTTCGGCAACCGGGGCATCGAAGTCGGAATGCCGCGAAACTCACCGAGTCAAAGCGTTTCGCCGTTTGCGGAAGAAGTGTGATGTAGAACAAGTAGCAGAAGCATACATGCTCAAGAGGGATCACCCGAAATTCAAAGGCAACTGAATTTCGGCAACCGGGGCATCGAAGTCGGAATGCCGCGAAACTCACCGAGTCAAAGCGTTTCGCCGTTTGCGGAAGAAGTGTGATGTAGAACAAGTAGCAGAAGCATACATGCTCAAGAGGGATCACCCGAAATTCAAAGGCAACTGAATTTCGGCAACCGGGGCATCGAAGTCGGAATGCCGCGAAACTCACCGAGTCAAAGCGTTTCGCCGTTTGCGGAAGAAGTGTGATGTAGAACAAGTAGCAGAAGCATACATGCTCAAGAGGGATCACCCGAAATTCAAAGGCAACTGAATTTCGGCAACCGGGGCATCGAAGTCGGAATGCCGCGAAACTCACCGAGTCAAAGCGTTTCGCCGTTTGCGGAAGGAAGTGTGATGTAGAACAAGTAGCAGAAGCATACATGCTCAAGAGGGATCACCCGAAATTCAAAGGCAACTGAATTTCGGCAACCGGGGCATCGAAGTCGGAATGCCGCGAAACTCACCGAGTCAAAGCGTTTCGCCGTTTGCGGAAGAAGTGTGATGTAGAACAAGTAGCAGAAGCATACATGCTCAAGAGGGATCACCCGAAATTCAAAGGCAACTGAATTTCGGCAACCGGGGCATCGAAGTCGGAATGCCGCGAAACTCACCGAGTCAAAGCGTTTCGCCGTTTGCGGAAGAAGTGTGATGTAGAACAAGTAGCAGAAGCATACATGCTCAAGAGGGATCACCCGAAATTCAAAGGCAACTGAATTTCGGCAACCGGGGCATCGAAGTCGGAATGCCGCGAAACTCACCGAGTCAAAGCGTTTCGCCGTTTGCGGAAGAAGTGTGATGTAGAACAAGTAGCAGAAGCATACATGCTCAAGAGGGATCACCCGAAATTCAAAGGCAACTGAATTTCGGCAACCGGGGCATCGAAGTCGGAATGCCGCGAAACTCACCGAGTCAAAGCGTTTCGCCGTTTGCGGAAGAAGTGTGATGTAGAACAAGTAGCAGAAGCATACATGCTCAAGAGGGATCACCCGAAATTCAAAGGCAACTGAATTTCGGCAACGGGGCATCGAAGTCGGAATGCCGCGAAACTCACCGAGTCAAAGCGTTTCGCCGTTTGCGGAAGAAGTGTGATGTAGAACAAGTAGCAGAAGCATACATGCTCAAGAGGGATCACCCGAAATTCAAAGGCAACTGAATTTCGGCAACCGGGGCATCGAAGTCGGAATGCCGCGAAACTCACCGAGTCAAAGCGTTTCGCCGTTTGCGGAAGAAGTGTGATGTAGAACAAGTAGCAGAAGCATACATGCTCAAGAGGGATCACCCGAAATTCAAAGGCAACTGAATTTCGGCAACCGGGGCATCGAAGTCGGAATGCCGCGAAACTCACCGAGTCAAAGCGTTTCGCCGTTTGCGGAAGAAGTGTGATGTAGAACAAGTAGCAGAAGCATACATGCTCAAGAGGGATCACCCGAAATTCAAAGGCAACTGAATTTCGGCAACCGGGGCATCGAAGTCGGAATGCCGCGAAACTCACCGAGTCAAAGCGTTTCGCCGTTTGCGGAAGGAAGTGTGATGTAGAACAAGTAGCAGAAGCATACATGCTCAAGAGGGATCACCCGAAATTCAAAGGCAACTGAATTTCGGCAACCGGGGCATCGAAGTCGGAATGCCGCGAAACTCACCGAGTCAAAGCGTTTGGCCGTTTGCGGAAGGAAGTGTGATGTAGAACAAGTAGCAGAAGCATACATGCTCAAGAGGGATCACCCGAAATTCAAAGGCAACTGAATTTCGGCAACCGGGGCATCTAAGTCGGAATGCCGCGAAACTCACCGAGTCAAAACGTTTCGCCATTTGCGAAAGAAGTGTGATGTAGAACAAGTAGCAGAAGCATACATGCTCAAGAGGGATCACCCGAAATTCAAAGGCAACTGAATTTCGGCAACCGGGGCATCGAAGGCGGAATGCGGGGAAACTCACCGAGTCAAAGCGTTTGGCCATTTGTGGAAGAAGTGTGATGTAGAACAAGTAGCAGAAGCATACATGCTCAAGAGGGATCATCCGAAATTCAAAGGCAACTGAATTTCGGCAACCGGGGCATCTAAGTCGGAATGCCGCGAAACTCACCGAGTCAAAGCGTTTCGACGTTTGCGGAAGGAAGTGTGATGGAGAACAAGTAGCAGAAGCATACATGCTCAAGAGGGATCATCCGAAATTCAAAGGCAACTGAATTTCGGCAACCGGGGCATCGAAGTCGGAATGCCGCGAAACTCACCGAGTCAAAGCGTTTCGCCGTTTGCGGAAGAAGTGTGATGTAGAACAAGTAGCAGAAGCATACATGCTCAAGAGGGATCACCCGAAATTCAAAGGCAACTGAATTTCGGCAACCGGGGCATCGAAGTCGGAATGCCGCGAAACTCACCGAGTCAAAGCGTTTCGCCGTTTGCGGAAGAAGTGTGATGTAGAACAAGTAGCAGAAGCATACATGCTCAAGAGGGATCACCCGAAATTCAAAGGCAACTGAATTTCGGCAACCGGGGCATCGAAGTCGGAATGCCGCGAAACTCACCGAGTCAAAGCGTTTCGCCGTTTGCGGAAGAAGTGTGATGTAGAACAAGTAGCAGAAGCATACATGCTCAAGAGGGATCACCCGAAATTCAAAGGCAACTGAATTTCGGCAACCGGGGCATCGAAGTCGGAATGCCGCGAAACTCACCGAGTCAAAGCGTTTCGCCGTTTGCGGAAGAAGTGTGATGTAGAACAAGTAGCAGAAGCATACATGCTCAAGAGGGATCACCCGAAATTCAAAGGCAACTGAATTTCGGCAACCGGGGCATCGAAGTCGGAATGCCGCGAAACTCACCGAGTCAAAGCGTTTCGCCGTTTGCGGAAGGAAGTGTGATGTAGAACAAGTAGCAGAAGCATACATGCTCAAGAGGGATCACCCGAAATTCAAAGGCAACTGAATTTCGGCAACCGGGGCATCGAAGTCGGAATGCCGCGAAACTCACCGAGTCAAAGCGTTTCGCCGTTTGCGGAAGAAGTGTGATGTAGAACAAGTAGCAGAAGCATACATGCTCAAGAGGGATCACCCGAAATTCAAAGGCAACTGAATTTCGGCAACCGGGGCATCGAAGTCGGAATGCCGCGAAACTCACCGAGTCAAAGCGTTTCGCCGTTTGCGGAAGAAGTGTGATGTAGAACAAGTAGCAGAAGCATACATGCTCAAGAGGGATCACCCGAAATTCAAAGGCAACTGAATTTCGGCAACCGGGCATCGAAGTCGGAATGCCGCGAAACTCACCGAGTCAAAGCGTTTCGCCGTTTGCGGAAGAAGTGTGATGTAGAACAAGTAGCAGAAGCATACATGCTCAAGAGGGATCACCCGAAATTCAAAGGCAACTGAATTTCGGCAACCGGGGCATCGAAGTCGGAATGCCGCGAAACTCACCGAGTCAAAGCGTTTCGCCGTTTGCGGAAGAAGTGTGATGTAGAACAAGTAGCAGAAGCATACATGCTCAAGAGGGATCACCCGAAATTCAAAGGCAACTGAATTTCGGCAACCGGGGCATCGAAGTCGGAATGCCGCGAAACTCACCGAGTCAAAGCGTTTCGCCGTTTGCGGAAGAAGTGTGATGTAGAACAAGTAGCAGAAGCATACATGCTCAAGAGGGATCACCCGAAATTCAAAGGCAACTGAATTTCGGCAACCGGGGCATCGAAGTCGGAATGCCGCGAAACTCACCGAGTCAAAGCGTTTCGCCGTTTGCGGAAGGAAGTGTGATGTAGAACAAGTAGCAGAAGCATACATGCTCAAGAGGGATCACCCGAAATTCAAAGGCAACTGAATTTCGGCAACCGGGGCATCGAAGTCGGAATGCCGCGAAACTCACCGAGTCAAAGCGTTTCGCCTTTGCGGAAGAAGTGTGATGTAGAACAAGTAGCAGAAGCATACATGCTCAAGAGGGATCACCCGAAATTCAAAGGCAACTGAATTTCGGCAACCGGGGCATCGAAGTCGGAATGCCGCGAAACTCACCGAGTCAAAGCGTTTCGCCGTTTGCGGAAGAAGTGTGATGTAGAACAAGTAGCAGAAGCATACATGCTCAAGAGGGATCACCCGAAATTCAAAGGCAACTGAATTTCGGCAACCGGGGCATCGAAGTCGGAATGCCGCGAAACTCACCGAGTCAAAGCGTTTCGCCGTTTGCGGAAGAAGTGTGATGTAGAACAAGTAGCAGAAGCATACATGCTCAAGAGGGATCACCCGAAATTCAAAGGCAACTGAATTTCGGCAACCGGGGCATCGAAGTCGGAATGCCGCGAAACTCACCGAGTCAAAGCGTTTCGCCGTTTGCGGAAGAAGTGTGATGTAGAACAAGTAGCAGAAGCATACATGCTCAAGAGGGATCACCCGAAATTCAAAGGCAACTGAATTTCGGCAACCGGGGCATCGAAGTCGGAATGCCGCGAAACTCACCGAGTCAAAGCGTTTCGCCGTTTGCGGAAGAAGTGTGATGTAGAACAAGTAGCAGAAGCATACATGCTCAAGAGGGATCACCCGAAATTCAAAGGCAACTGAATTTCGGCAACCGGGGCATCGAAGTCGGAATGCCGCGAAACTCACCGAGTCAAAGCGTTTCGCCGTTTGCGGAAGAAGTGTGATGTAGAACAAGTAGCAGAAGCATACATGCTCAAGAGGGATCACCCGAAATTCAAAGGCAACTGAATTTCGGCAACCGGGGCATCGAAGTCGGAATGCCGCGAAACTCACCGAGTCAAAGCGTTTCGCCGTTTGCGGAAGGAAGTGTGATGTAGAACAAGTAGCAGAAGCATACATGCTCAAGAGGGATCACCCGAAATTCAAAGGCAACTGAATTTCGGCAACCGGGGCATCGAAGTCGGAATGCCGCGAAACTCACCGAGTCAAAGCGTTTCGCCGTTTGCGGAAGGAAGTGTGATGTAGAACAAGTAGCAGAAGCATACATGCTCAAGAGGGATCACCCGAAATTCAAAGGCAACTGAATTTCGGCAACCGGGGCATCGAAGTCGGAATGCCGCGAAACTCACCGAGTCAAAGCGTTTCGCCGTTTGCGGAAGAAGTGTGATGTAGAACAAGTAGCAGAAGCATACATGCTCAAGAGGGATCACCCGAAATTCAAAGGCAACTGAATTTCGGCAACCGGGGCATCGAAGTCGGAATGCCGCGAAACTCACCGAGTCAAAGCGTTTCGCCGTTTGCGGAAGGAAGTGTGATGTAGAACAAGTAGCAGAAGCATACATGCTCAAGAGGGATCACCCGAAATTCAAAGGCAACTGAATTTCGGCAACCGGGGCATCGAAGTCGGAATGCCGCGAAACTCACCGAGTCAAAGCGTTTCGCCTTTGCGGAAGAAGTGTGATGTAGAACAAGTAGCAGAAGCATACATGCTCAAGAGGGATCACCCGAAATTCAAAGGCAACTGAATTTCGGCAACCGGGGCATCGAAGTCGGAATGCCGCGAAACTCACCGAGTCAAAGCGTTTCGCGTTTGCGGAAGAAGTGTGATGTAGAACAAGTAGCAGAAGCATACATGCTCAAGAGGGATCACCCGAAATTCAAAGGCAACTGAATTTCGGCAACCGGGGCATCGAAGTCGGAATGCCGCGAAACTCACCGAGTCAAAGCGTTTCGCCGTTTGCGGAAGAAGTGTGATGTAGAACAAGTAGCAGAAGCATACATGCTCAAGAGGGATCACCCGAAATTCAAAGGCAACTGAATTTCGGCAACCGGGGCATCGAAGTCGGAATGCCGCGAAACTCACCGAGTCAAAGCGTTTCGCCGTTTGCGGAAGGAAGTGTGATGTAGAACAAGTAGCAGAAGCATACATGCTCAAGAGGGATCACCCGAAATTCAAAGGCAACTGAATTTCGGCAACCGGGGCATCGAAGTCGGAATGCCGCGAAACTCACCGAGTCAAAGCGTTTCGCCGTTTGCGGAAGAAGTGTGATGTAGAACAAGTAGCAGAAGCATACATGCTCAAGAGGGATCACCCGAAATTCAAAGGCAACTGAATTTCGGCAACCGGGGCATCGAAGTCGGAATGCCGCGAAACTCACCGAGTCAAAGCGTTTCGCCGTTTGCGGAAGAAGTGTGATGTAGAACAAGTAGCAGAAGCATACATGCTCAAGAGGGATCACCCGAAATTCAAAGGCAACTGAATTTCGGCAACCGGGGCATCGAAGTCGGAATGCCGCGAAACTCACCGAGTCAAAGCGTTTCGCCTTTGCGGAAGAAGTGTGATGTAGAACAAGTAGCAGAAGCATACATGCTCAAGAGGGATCACCCGAAATTCAAAGGCAACTGAATTTCGGCAACCGGGGCATCGAAGTCGGAATGCCGCGAAACTCACCGAGTCAAAGCGTTTCGCCGTTTGCGGAAGAAGTGTGATGTAGAACAAGTAGCAGAAGCATACATGCTCAAGAGGGATCACCCGAAATTCAAAGGCAACTGAATTTCGGCAACCGGGGCATCGAAGTCGGAATGCCGCGAAACTCACCGAGTCAAAGCGTTTCGCCGTTTGCGGAAGAAGTGTGATGTAGAACAAGTAGCAGAAGCATACATGCTCAAGAGGGATCACCCGAAATTCAAAGGCAACTGAATTTCGGCAACCGGGCATCGAAGTCGGAATGCCGCGAAACTCACCGAGTCAAAGCGTTTCGCCGTTTGCGGAAGGAAGTGTGATGTAGAACAAGTAGCAGAAGCATACATGCTCAAGAGGGATCACCCGAAATTCAAAGGCAACTGAATTTCGGCAACCGGGGCATCGAAGTCGGAATGCCGCGAAACTCACCGAGTCAAAGCGTTTCGCCGTTTGCGGAAGAAGTGTGATGTAGAACAAGTAGCAGAAGCATACATGCTCAAGAGGGATCACCCGAAATTCAAAGGCAACTGAATTTCGGCAACGGGGCATCGAAGTCGGAATGCCGCGAAACTCACCGAGTCAAAGCGTTTCGCCGTTTGCGGAAGAAGTGTGATGTAGAACAAGTAGCAGAAGCATACATGCTCAAGAGGGATCACCCGAAATTCAAAGGCAACTGAATTTCGGCAACTGGGGCATCGAAGTCGGAATGCCGCGAAACTCACCGAGTCAAAGCGTTTCGCCGTTTGCGGAAGAAGTGTGTTGTAGAACAAGTAGCAGAAGCATACATGCTCAAGAGGGATCACCCGAAATTCAAAGGCAACTGAATTTCGGCAACCGGGGCATCGAAGTCGGAATGCCGCGAAACTCACCGAGTCAAAGCGTTTCGCCTTTTGCGGAAGGAAGTGAGCTGTAGAACAAGTAGCAGAAGCATACATGCTCAACAGGGATCACCCGAAATTCAAAGGCAACTGAATTTCGGCAACCGGGGCATCGAAGTCGGAATGCCGCGAAACTCACCGAGTCAAAGCGTTTCGCCGTTTGCGGAAGGAAGTATGCTGTAGAACAAGTAGCAGAAGCATACATGCTCAAAATGGATCACCCGAAATTCAAAGGCAACTGAATTTCGGCAACCGGGACATCGAAGTCGTAATGCCGCGAAACTCACCGAGTCAAAGCGTTTCGCCTTTGCGGAAGAAGTGTGATGTAGAACAAGTAGCAGAAGCATACATGCTCAAGAGGGATCACCCGAAATTCAAAGGCAACTGAATTTCGGCAAACGGGGCATCGAAGTCGGAATGCCGCGAAACTCACCGAGTCAAAGCGTTTCGCCGTTTGCGGAAGAAGTGTGATGTAGAACAAGTAGCAGAAGCATACATGCTCAAGAGGGATCACCCGAAATTCAAAGGCAACTGAATTTCGGCAACCGGGGCATCGAAGTCGGAATGCCGCGAAACTCACCGAGTCAAAGCGTTTCGCCTTTGCGGAAGAAGTGTGATGTAGAACAAGTAGCAGAAGCATACATGCTCAAGAGGGATCACCCGAAATTCAAAGGCAACTGAATTTCGGC
>CM055360.1:402202-407202 GCA_029228515.1 Populus alba x Populus x berolinensis
TGGCAGCGCGACGAAATCAGCAAAGTCATTCAGAATCGGCAGCAGGTTGTGCGATGAGTCGGACGATTTTATAGTCCTAGGCTTGACGAAAACGACTGGGGGCCTAGGGCACGCTGGGGCAGCGGGCAGCGCAGCGATGCCAACAGTGGGAAAAATCGGCAGCGCAGATTTTTTGACGAACATGGGCTGGACGCTGGGCTGTCCAGGCCAGGCAGGAAAAATCGTCAAGGGATGCGCTGACGAAGCAGGGGCTGTTCAGACACAGCGGGCAGTGCTGGAATCGGCGCGCCGACGAAATCGGCGAAGTCGGAGAATCGGGGCCGGTGCTGACGTGAGTCCGGACGATTTATAGTCCTAGGCTTGAACAAAACGAGCTGGGGGCCTAGGCTCAACGCTGGGGCAGGGACGGCAGCGATGCCAACAGTGGGAAAATCGGGCAGCGATGCCAAGCAGTGGGAAAAATCGCAAGACGCATGATTTTTTTGACCGAACATGGGCTGTGTTGACGCTGGGCTGTACAGGCAGGCAGGAGCATAAAAATCGTCAAGGGGATGGCGCTGACGAAAGAGGGGGCTGTTCAGATACACACAGCGGGCAGATTGCTAGTGCTTGAAATCGTGTCAGCGCCGGTACTGAAATCAGCAAAGTCGGCAGATTCGGTCGACCGTGCTGACGATGAATCCGTGACGATTTATAGTCCTAGGCTTTGAACGAAAACGACTGGGGGCCCTATGCTCAACGGCTGTGGTGCCAGTGTGCAGCGATGCCAACAGAGTTGAAAAATCGGCTAGCGATGCCAAAAGTTGGAAAAAGTCGGCAGCAGCAGATTTTTTGACGAACGATGGCGCTGGACTCAGGAGTCGATCCAGGCAAGGCCAATTGAAAGAAACTACTCAAGGGGATGCGCTGACGAAGCAAGGAGCTTATCAGACACAGCGGGCAGTGCTGAAATCGGCAGCGCCGACGAAATCGTCGAAGTCGGCAGAATCGGCAACCGGACTGACGATGAAATCTGACGATTTATAAGTCCCCGAGGCTCTGACAAAGACAGACAGGGGGCCTAGTCTCACGCTGGCAGACGGCAGCTGCGAAAGCGATGCCAACAGTTGGAAAAATCGGGCAGTCGCGAGATTTTTGTATCGAACGATGGGCTGGTACGCTGGGGCTGTCCAGGGGCCATTGGCAGGCGAAAAACATACGTCAAGGGCTTAGCGCTCGGGATCGATCGCAGGGGCTTGTTCAGGACCACAGCGAGCAGTGGCTGGAATCGGCAACACTCATGCGCCGACCGAAATCGGCGAAGTCGGCAGAATCGGCGTCCGGTGCAGGTACGAATGAGTCCGGACTATTTATCGTCTCTAAGGCTCTGACGAAAACGACTGGGGGCCTAGGCTCGACGCTGCAGCGGCAGTGGCAGCGATGCCAATCAGTGGGGAAAAAAACGGCAGTGCGCGGTGGATGTTTTTTGACGAACATGGGCTTGGGACGCTGTGGTATCGCTTGTCCAGCCAAGGCATCGGGAAAGAAAAATCGTCAAGGGGATGCGCTGACGAAGCAGTGGCTGTTCAGACACAGCGGGCAGTGGCTTTAAACGCGGCCAAGCGCCCGACAGAAATCGCGCGAAGTCGTGCAGAATCGTGGCGTGCGCATGGCTTAGGACGAGTGATTCCGGACGATTTATAGTCCTAGAGCCTTGACGGAAAACGACTGGGGACCTAAAGAGGCTCAACGAACGTCCGGCGACAGTGGCATCGATGCTCAACAGTGGGAAAAATCGGCAGCGATGCCAACAGTGGGAAAAATCTGCAAGCGCAGATATTTTTGACGAACATGGGGCTGGGACGCTTATAGGGCAGCCTGTCCAGGCCAGGCAGGAAAAATCGTCATGGGTGATGCGCTTGACGAAGCAGTGTCTAATCAGGAGACAGAAGGACAGCGGGCAGTACGCTCGGAATCGGCAGCGCCGACGAAATCGGCGAAGTCGGCAGAATCGGCGGCCCGGGTGCAGACGAATGAAGTCCATTGACGATTTTATAGTCGCTAGGCATTGCAACGCTACAAACGACTCTAGCGGTGCGCTCTGGCTCAACTCGGGTATGCAGGTGGCAGCGATGAGCCAACAAGTGGGAAAAATCGGCAGCGATGCCAACAGTGGGAAAAATCGGCAGCGCAGATTTTTTGACGAACATGGGCTGGACGCTGGGCTGTCCAGGCCAGGCAGGAAAAATCGTCAAGGGGATGCGCTGACGAAGCAGGGGCTGTTCAGACACAGCGGGCAGTGCTGGAATCGGCAGCGCCGACGAAATCGGCGAAGTCGGCAGAATCGGCAGCCGGTGCTGACGATGAGTCCGGACGATTTATAGTCCTAGGCTTGACGAAAACGACTGGGGGCCTAGGCTCACGCTGGGGCAGTGGCAGCGATGCCAACAGTTCGGCAGCGATGCCAACAGTGGGAAAAATCGGCAGCGCAGATTTTTTGACGAACATGGGCTGGACGCTGGGCTGTCCAGGCCAGGCAGGAAAAATCGTCAAGGGGATGCGCTGACGAAGCAGGGGCTGTTCAGACACAGCGGGCAGTGCTGGAATCGGCAGCGCCGACGAAATCGGCGAAGTCGGCAGAATCGGCGGCCGGTGCTGACGATGAGTCCGGACGATTTATAGTCCTAGGCTTGACGAAAACGACTGGGGGCCTAGGCTCACGCTGGGGCAGTGGCAGCGATGCCAACAGTGGGAAAAATCGGCAGCGCAGATTTTTTGACGAACATGGGCTGGACGCTGGGCTGTCCAGGCCAGGCAGGAAAAATCGTCAAGGGGATGCGCTGACGAAGCAGGGGCTGTTCAGACACAGCGGGCAGTGCTGGAATCGGCAGCGCCGACGAAATCGGCGAAGTCGGCAGAATCGGCGGCCGGTGCTGACGATGAGTCCGGACGATTTATAGTCCTAGGCTTGACGAAAACGACTGGGGGCCTAGGCTCACGCTGGGGCAGTGGCAGCGATGCCAACAGTGGGAAAAATCGGCAGCGATGCCAACAGTGGGAAAAATCGGCAGCGCAGATTTTTTGACGAACATGGGCTGGACGCTGGGCTGTCCAGGCCAGGCAGGAAAAATCGTCAAGGGGATGCGCTGACGAAGCAGGGGCTGTTCAGACACAGCGGGCAGTGCTGGAATCGGCAGCGCCGACGAAATCGGCGAAGTCGGCAGAATCGGCAGCCGGTGCTGACGATGAGTCCGGACGATTTATAGTCCTAGGCTTGACGAAAACGACTGGGGGCCTAGGCTCACGCTGGGGCAGTGGCAGCGATGCCAACAGTGGGAAAAATCGGCAGCGATGCCAACAGTGGGAAAAATCGGCAGCGCAGATTTTTTGACGAACATGGGCTGGACGCTGGGCTGTCCAGGCCAGGCAGGAAAAATCGTCAAGGGGATGCGCTGACGAAGCAGGGGCTGTTCAGACACAGCGGGCAGTGCTGGAATCGGCAGCGCCGACGAAATCGGCGAAGTCGGCAGAATCGGCAGCCGGTGCTGACGATGAGTCCGGACGATTTATAGTCCTAGGCTTGACGAAAACGACTGGGGGCCTAGGCTCACGCTGGGGCAGTGGCAGCGATGCCAACAGTGGGAAAAATCGGCAGCGATGCCAACAGTGGGAAAAATCGGCAGCGCAGATTTTTTGACGAACATGGGCTGGACGCTGGGCTGTCCAGGCCAGGCAGGAAAAATCGTCAAGGGGATGCGCTGACGAAGCAGGGGCTGTTCAGACACAGCGGGCAGTGCTGGAATCGGCAGCGCCGACGAAATCGGCGAAGTCGGCAGAATCGGCAGCAGGTGGTGACGATGAGTCTGGATGGACGGACTGCATAGTCCAAGGCTTGACGAAAAAGACTGTTGGTCTAGACACTGGGGCAGTGGCAGCCCGTGGGACTGTGTCGCCAGATTCGTCCGCAGCGTTGGCTTATTGGTGCGGTGGGCTGATGCGAGTGGGGACTGGGGGCAGCGGACAGTGAAAGCAAGAGTTTCCCCGAGGCTGCCGGGAAAAACACCGCTCGGGATGGACGGGGTGAGATGACCCGGCTGCCCTCAACGAGTCATTCAATTCTCTGCCCTATCAACATAACTCCCGATGTGTTGTTCGCTATCTTGGAAGAAGAGATCTCTTCCTCCCCGGGATGGCCGGGTGCGATTACCCGGCGGCGGCGTTCAAATCACTGCCCTATCGGCTACAACTGCTGATGGGGGGATTAGAGGCCTGCCATGGTGGTGAGGGGAGGCGAAGACCGTGAAAGCAAGAGTTTTCCCGGGGCTCCTCCGGTGGCCGCGGCATGCGGGCTGCTGGTTTTCCCGCATTCCGCCAAGAAAACGTCGTGCTTTCCACATGAAATCAATCCAGTAAAATCAGCCATATTTTTGTGAGGCTGCCAGCCGAATTTGGGGTCATTCCGGGCCGGTTCCTATTTTTGCGTATTTCCTTGATTTTTAATGGTAGGAAAATAAAAAAAAATACTTCCCCACCCCGAAAAATTCCGGGATTATTTCTGGAGGTGGACTGGATTTTTGCCAACCTATGTGCAAAATTTCAGCTCAAAATACCAAGAAATGAATTTTTTAGAGGGGGGGTGACAGCTGGGACCTAGTAGTGTCTACCCCTGCCAGAGCTGCAATAACACTTATAGCTCTTTAGGGGGGTGCCCCCCGACTGGCCATGGGGCGCGGGGGATTTGCGAGCTGCTGCTACGCTCGGACTAACGTGGGGGGCCTCACGGCCCGAAGTAACGCCGCCATCGATGACCCGTTTTCCGGCCGGCGACGACCCGATTCCGGCCACCGTCCCTATAAAAATCACACACGCGCGCGCGCGCCCGCCCGCGCCCGCGCTTGGCGCTGGGGCGCTGGGGCCTGGGGGCCTGGGGCCTGAGGGCCTGGGGCCCTTGGGGGCCCTTGGGCTCTTGGGCGATTGGGCGCGCGCGCGCGCGGCAATGATTCCCAGGCAGCCATGCTGCG
>CM055360.1:417202-419702 GCA_029228515.1 Populus alba x Populus x berolinensis
ATGCCAACAGTGGGAAAAATCGGCAGCGCAGATTTTTTGACGAACATGGGCTGGACGCTGGGCTGTCCAGGCCAGGCAGGAAAAATCGTCAAGGGGATGCGCTGACGAAGCAGGGGCTGTTCAGACACAGCGGGCAGTGCTGGAATCGGCAGCGCCGACGAAATCGGCGAAGTCGGCAGAATCGGCAGCCGGTGCTGACGATGAGTCCGGACGATTTATAGTCCTAGGCTTGACGAAAACGACTGGGGGCCTAGGCTCACGCTGGGGCAGTGGCAGCGATGCCAACAGTGGGAAAAATCGGCAGCGATGCCAACAGTGGGAAAAATCGGCAGCGCAGATTTTTTGACGAACATGGGCTGGACGCTGGGCTGTCCAGGCCAGGCAGGAAAAATCGTCAAGGGGATGCGCTGACGAAGCAGGGGCTGTTCAGACACAGCGGGCAGTGCTGGAATCGGCAGCGCCGACGAAATCGGCGAAGTCGGCAGAATCGGCAGCCGGTGCTGACGATGAGTCCGGACGATTTATAGTCCTAGGCTTGACGAAAACGACTGGGGGCCTAGGCTCACGCTGGGGCAGTGGCAGCGATGCCAACAGTGGGAAAAATCGGCAGCGATGCCAACAGTGGGAAAAATCGGCAGCGCAGATTTTTTGACGAACATGGGCTGGACGCTGGGCTGTCCAGGCCAGGCAGGAAAAATCGTCAAGGGGATGCGCTGACGAAGCAGGGGCTGTTCAGACACAGCGGGCAGTGCTGGAATCGGCAGCGCCGACGAAATCGGCGAAGTCGGCAGAATCGGCAGCCGGTGCTGACGATGAGTCCGGACGATTTATAGTCCTAGGCTTGACGAAAACGACTGGGGGCCTAGGCTCACGCTGGGGCAGTGGCAGCGATGCCAACAGTGGGAAAAATCGGCAGCGATGCCAACAGTGGGAAAAATCGGCAGCGCAGATTTTTTGACGAACATGGGCTGGACGCTGGGCTGTCCAGGCCAGGCAGGAAAAATCGTCAAGGGGATGCGCTGACGAAGCAGGGGCTGTTCAGACACAGCGGGCAGTGCTGGAATCGGCAGCGCCGACGAAATCGGCGAAGTCGGCAGAATCGGCAGCAGGTGGTGACGATGAGTCTGGATGGACGGACTGCATAGTCCAAGGCTTGACGAAAAAGACTGTTGGTCTAGACACTGGGGCAGTGGCAGCCCGTGGGACTGTGTCGCCAGATTCGTCCGCAGCGTTGGCTTATTGGTGCGGTGGGCTGATGCGAGTGGGGACTGGGGGCAGCGGACAGTGAAAGCAAGAGTTTCCCCGAGGCTGCCGGGAAAAACACCGCTCGGGATGGACGGGGTGAGATGACCCGGCTGCCCTCAACGAGTCATTCAATTCTCTGCCCTATCAACATAACTCCCGATGTGTTGTTCGCTATCTTGGAAGAAGAGATCTCTTCCTCCCCGGGATGGCCGGGTGCGATTACCCGGCGGCGGCGTTCAAATCACTGCCCTATCGGCTACAACTGCTGATGGGGGGATTAGAGGCCTGCCATGGTGGTGAGGGGAGGCGAAGACCGTGAAAGCAAGAGTTTTCCCGGGGCTCCTCCGGTGGCCGCGGCATGCGGGCTGCTGGTTTTCCCGCATTCCGCCAAGAAAACGTCGTGCTTTCCACATGAAATCAATCCAGTAAAATCAGCCATATTTTTGTGAGGCTGCCAGCCGAATTTGGGGTCATTCCGGGCCGGTTCCTATTTTTGCGTATTTCCTTGATTTTTAATGGTAGGAAAATAAAAAAAAATACTTCCCCACCCCGAAAAATTCCGGGATTATTTCTGGAGGTGGACTGGATTTTTGCCAACCTATGTGCAAAATTTCAGCTCAAAATACCAAGAAATGAATTTTTTAGAGGGGGGGTGACAGCTGGGACCTAGTAGTGTCTACCCCTGCCAGAGCTGCAATAACACTTATAGCTCTTTAGGGGGGTGCCCCCCGACTGGCCATGGGGCGCGGGGGATTTGCGAGCTGCTGCTACGCTCGGACTAACGTGGGGGGCCTCACGGCCCGAAGTAACGCCGCCATCGATGACCCGTTTTCCGGCCGGCGACGACCCGATTCCGGCCACCGTCCCTATAAAAATCACACACGCGCGCGCGCGCCCGCCCGCGCCCGCGCTTGGCGCTGGGGCGCTGGGGCCTGGGGGCCTGGGGCCTGAGGGCCTGGGGCCCTTGGGGGCCCTTGGGCTCTTGGGCGATTGGGCGCGCGCGCGCGCGGCAATGATTCCCAGGCAGCCATGCTGCGCTGCGCAACGGGGGCTGACGCGGGGACAGCCCCTGCTGGCTTGCTATCTTACCCGCGGGGGGGCTGCCTTCGGGCCCTGGCCCCCCGCGCTCTTGCCTGCCCCCCGCGCGGGAGAGGCTACTAGGTACACGCTGGGGCAGGGGCAGCGGCAGCGATGCCGACAGTGGGAAAAATCGGCAGCGCGGATTTGTGCCGCTGCAGGCCCGTCGGGGAAAATC
>CM055360.1:429702-432202 GCA_029228515.1 Populus alba x Populus x berolinensis
ATAGTCCTAGGCTTGACGAAAACGACTGGGGGCCTAGGCTCACGCTGGGGCAGTGGCAGCGATGCCAACAGTGGGAAAAATCGGCAGCGATGCCAACAGTGGGAAAAATCGGCAGCGCAGATTTTTTGACGAACATGGGCTGGACGCTGGGCTGTCCAGGCCAGGCAGGAAAAATCGTCAAGGGGATGCGCTGACGAAGCAGGGGCTGTTCAGACACAGCGGGCAGTGCTGGAATCGGCAGCGCCGACGAAATCGGCGAAGTCGGCAGAATCGGCGGCCGGTGCTGACGATGAGTCCGGACGATTTATAGTCCTAGGCTTGACGAAAACGACTGGGGGCCTAGGCTCACGCTGGGGCAGTGGCAGCGATGCCAACAGTGGGAAAATCGGCAGCGATGCCAACAGTGGGAAAAATCGGCAGCGCAGATTTTTTGACGAACATGGGCTGGACGCTGGGCTGTCCAGGCCAGGCAGGAAAAATCGTCAAGGGGATGCGCTGACGAAGCAGGGGCTGTTCAGACACAGCGGGCAGTGCTGGAATCGGCAGCGCCGACGAAATCGGCGAAGTCGGCAGAATCGGCGGCCGGTGCTGACGATGAGTCCGGACGATTTATAGTCCTAGGCTTGACGAAAACGACTGGGGGCCTAGGCTCACGCTGGGGCAGCGATGCCAACAGCGGCAGCGATGCCAACAGTGGGAAAAATCGGCAGCGCAGATTTTTTGACGAACATGGGCTGGACGCTGGGCTGTCCAGGCCAGGCAGGAAAAATCGTCAAGGGGATGCGCTGACGAAGCAGGGGCTGTTCAGACACAGCGGGCAGTGCTGGAATCGGCAGCGCCGACGAAATCGGCGAAGTCGGCAGAATCGGCGGCCGGTGCTGACGATGAGTCCGGACGATTTATAGTCCTAGGCTTGACGAAAACGACTGGGGGCCTAGGCTCACGCTGGGGCAGTGGCAGCGATGCCAACAGTGGGAAAAATCGGCAGCGCAGATTTTTTGACGAACATGGGCTGGACGCTGGGCTGTCCAGGCCAGGCAGGAAAAATCGTCAAGGGGATGCGCTGACGAAGCAGGGGCTGTTCAGACACAGCGGGCAGTGCTGGAATCGGCAGCGCCGACGAAATCGGCGAAGTCGGCAGAATCGGCAGCCGGTGCTGACGATGAGTCCGGACGATTTATAGTCCTAGGCTTGACGAAAACGACTGGGGGCCTAGGCTCACGCTGGGGCAGTGGCAGCGATGCCAACAGTGGGAAAAATCGGCAGCGATGCCAACAGTGGGAAAAATCGGCAGCGCAGATTTTTTGACGAACATGGGCTGGACGCTGGGCTGTCCAGGCCAGGCAGGAAAAATCGTCAAGGGGATGCGCTGACGAAGCAGGGGCTGTTCAGACACAGCGGGCAGTGCTGGAATCGGCAGCGCCGACGAAATCGGCGAAGTCGGCAGAATCGGCAGCCGGTGCTGACGATGAGTCCGGACGATTTATAGTCCTAGGCTTGACGAAAACGACTGGGGGCCTAGGCTCACGCTGGGGCAGTGGCAGCGATGCCAACAGTGGGAAAAATCGGCAGCGATGCCAACAGTGGGAAAAATCGGCAGCGCAGATTTTTTGACGAACATGGGCTGGACGCTGGGCTGTCCAGGCCAGGCAGGAAAAATCGTCAAGGGGATGCGCTGACGAAGCAGGGGCTGTTCAGACACAGCGGGCAGTGCTGGAATCGGCAGCGCCGACGAAATCGGCGAAGTCGGCAGAATCGGCAGCAGGTGGTGACGATGAGTCTGGATGGACGGACTGCATAGTCCAAGGCTTGACGAAAAAGACTGTTGGTCTAGACACTGGGGCAGTGGCAGCCCGTGGGACTGTGTCGCCAGATTCGTCCGCAGCGTTGGCTTATTGGTGCGGTGGGCTGATGCGAGTGGGGACTGGGGGCAGCGGACAGTGAAAGCAAGAGTTTCCCCGAGGCTGCCGGGAAAAACACCGCTCGGGATGGACGGGGTGAGATGACCCGGCTGCCCTCAACGAGTCATTCAATTCTCTGCCCTATCAACATAACTCCCGATGTGTTGTTCGCTATCTTGGAAGAAGAGATCTCTTCCTCCCCGGGATGGCCGGGTGCGATTACCGGCGGCGGCGTTCAAATCACTGCCCTATCGGCTACAACTGCTGATGGGGGGATTAGAGGCCTGCCATGGTGGTGAGGGGAGGCGAAGACCGTGAAAGCAAGAGTTTTCCCGGGGCTCCTCCGGTGGCCGCGGCATGCGGGCTGCTGGTTTTCCCGCATTCCGCCAAGAAAACGTCGTGCTTTCCACATGAAATCAATCCAGTAAAATCAGCCATATTTTTGTGAGGCTGCCAGCCGAATTTGGGGTCATTCCGGGCCGGTTCCTATTTTTGCGTATTTCCTTGATTTTTAATGGTAGGAAAATAAAAAAAAATACTTCCCCACCCCGAAAAATTCCGGGATTATTTCTGGAGGTGGACTGGATTTTTGCCAACCT
>CM055360.1:442202-443768 GCA_029228515.1 Populus alba x Populus x berolinensis
CAACAGCTGGGGGATGTGGCAAAGCACGATGCCAACAGTGGGAAAAATCGGCAAAAGCGATGGTCCACACAGTTAGGTATGGGAAACAATCAGCAGCGCAGATTTTTTGAACGAACATGGGCTGGACTTATTTTTTGTTGCTCTATGTTATCACAAACTCTCGCTGGGCTGTCTCTCTTATGGCCTCTGGCATGTAAATAATCGTCTTCAAGTAGGGGACTTTCGCCGCTGACTCGAAGCAGGGGCTGTTTCTCAGTTCAACTCTAACAGATCATCCGGGCTTAGTTCTCTGTCTTTAGAATCGGCTCTGACTCGAGCAGCAACTTCTGACGTACCAAAATCAGAGGCTTAGAATATATGTCGGCAGAGTTCGGTAGGTAAGACTTCGAGCCGCGCGGTGCAGACAGTATTGGACGATAAGTCCGTAGACGCATTTATAGTCCTAGGCTGTGACCGAAAACGAGTCTGGGGGGCCTTAGGCTTCAACGCTGGGGCAGTGGCAGCGAATTGCCAAAACCGAGGTAAAATCGCGAAAGGATGCCAAACAGTGGGAAAAATCTGGCATAGCGAGCAGATTATTTTTATGAACGAACATTGGAGCTGGGACTCGCATGGGGCTGTCCAGGACCAGAGCAGGAAACAATCGTCAAGTATTCGGGATGCGCAGCACGAAGACATGGCATTATCTGCGTGTGTCTGTCAGTTTTTTCAAACAACAGCGGATAGCTTAGTGCGTGTGTAATCGAGCAAGATATCGCTCAGTAGAGATCTGGAGCGACAACTCGGCGAAGTCCGGCAGAAACCGATGGCGGCCAGGTGCCTGAACGATGAGTCCTCGGACCGATTTTTAATAGTCCTAGGCTTTGACGAAAACGACTGGGGGCCTAGGCTCACGCAGGGGCAGGTGGCAGCGATGCCAAACAGTGGGAAAAATCGGCAGCGAATGCCAAACAGTGGGAAAAATCGGCAGCGCAAATTTTTTGACGGAAACAATGGCAGGACGCTGGGCTGTCCAGTCCAGGCATGAAAAAATTCGTCAAGGGGCTGCGCTGACGAAGCAGGGGGCTGTTCAGAACACAGCGGGCAGGTGCTTGAATCGTTCAGCGCCGACGAAATCGGCGAAAGTCGGCAGAATCTGCAGCCGGTGCGAGACGATGAGATCGGACGATTTATTTGTCCTAGGCTTGACGAAAAAACGGAACTGGGGCGGCGCTAGCTCAACAGCTGGGGCAGTGGCAGCGATGCCAACAGTGGGAAAAATCGGCAGCGATGCCAACAGTGAGGAAAAAATCGGTCAGCGCAGACATTTTTTGACGAACATGGGCTGGACGCTGGGCCTGTCCAGGCAGCAGGCCTAGGTAAAAATCGTCAAGGGGAATGCGCTGATCGAAGCAGTAGGGCTGTTCAAGTAAAACGCAAGGACGGTGCCATGCTCGGAATCAGTGCACAGACGCCGACGACATCGGCGAAGTCTGGCCAGACTCGGCAGCCCGAGTGCTACGGACCAAGGAAACGTTCCGGACGATTTATAGTCCCTAGGCTTGACGAAAACGCCAGGGGGCCTAG
>CM055360.1:443868-470408 GCA_029228515.1 Populus alba x Populus x berolinensis
CAAACGGCGAAACGCTTTGACTCGGTGAGTTTCGCGGCATTCCGACTTCGATGCCCCGGTTGCCGAAATTCAGTTGCCTTTGAATTTCGGGTGATCCCTCTTGAGCATGTATGCTTCTGCTACTTGTTCTACATCAGACTTCTTCCGCAAACGGCGAAACGCTTTGACTCGGTGAGTTTCGCGGCATTCCGACTTCGATGCCCCGGTTGCCGAAATTCAGTTGCCTTTGAATTTCGGGTGATCCCTCTTGAGCATGTATGCTTCTGCTACTTGTTCTACATCAGACTTCTTCCGCAAACGGCGAAACGCTTTGACTCGGTGAGTTTCGCGGCATTCCGACTTCGATGCCCCGGTTGCCGAAATTCAGTTGCCTTTGAATTTCGGGTGATCCCTCTTGAGCATGTATGCTTCTGCTACTTGTTCTACATCAGACTTCTTCCGCAAACGGCGAAACGCTTTGACTCGGTGAGTTTCGCGGCATTCCGACTTCGATGCCCCGGTTGCCGAAATTCAGTTGCCTTTGAATTTCGGGTGATCCCTCTTGAGCATGTATGCTTCTGCTACTTGTTCTACATCAGACTTCTTCCGCAAACGGCGAAACGCTTTGACTCGGTGAGTTTCGCGGCATTCCGACTTCGATGCCCCGGTTGCCGAAATTCAGTTGCCTTTGAATTTCGGGTGATCCCTCTTGAGCATGTATGCTTCTGCTACTTGTTCTACATCAGACTTCTTCCGCAAACGGCGAAACGCTTTGACTCGGTGAGTTTCGCGGCATTCCGACTTCGATGCCCCGGTTGCCGAAATTCAGTTGCCTTTGAATTTCGGGTGATCCCTCTTGAGCATGTATGCTTCTGCTACTTGTTCTACATCAGACTTCTTCCGCAAACGGCGAAACGCTTTGACTCGGTGAGTTTCGCGGCATTCCGACTTCGATGCCCCGGTTGCCGAAATTCAGTTGCCTTTGAATTTCGGGTGATCCCTCTTGAGCATGTATGCTTCTGCTACTTGTTCTACATCAGACTTCTTCCGCAAACGGCGAAACGCTTTGACTCGGTGAGTTTCGCGGCATTCCGACTTCGATGCCCCGTTGCCGAAATTCAGTTGCCTTTGAATTTCGGGTGATCCCTCTTGAGCATGTATGCTTCTGCTACTTGTTCTACATCAGACTTCTTCCGCAAACGGCGAAACGCTTTGACTCGGTGAGTTTCGCGGCATTCCGACTTCGATGCCCCGGTTGCCGAAATTCAGTTGCCTTTGAATTTCGGGTGATCCCTCTTGAGCATGTATGCTTCTGCTACTTGTTCTACATCAGACTTCTTCCGCAAACGGCGAAACGCTTTGACTCGGTGAGTTTCGCGGCATTCCGACTTCGATGCCCCGGTTGCCGAAATTCAGTTGCCTTTGAATTTCGGGTGATCCCTCTTGAGCATGTATGCTTCTGCTACTTGTTCTACATCAGACTTCTTCCGCAAACGGCGAAACGCTTTGACTCGGTGAGTTTCGCGGCATTCCGACTTCGATGCCCCGGTTGCCGAAATTCAGTTGCCTTTGAATTTCGGGTGATCCCTCTTGAGCATGTATGCTTCTGCTACTTGTTCTACATCAGACTTCTTCCGCAAACGGCGAAACGCTTTGACTCGGTGAGTTTCGCGGCATTCCGACTTCGATGCCCCGGTTGCCGAAATTCAGTTGCCTTTGAATTTCGGGTGATCCCTCTTGAGCATGTATGCTTCTGCTACTTGTTCTACATCAGACTTCTTCCGCAAACGGCGAAACGCTTTGACTCGGTGAGTTTCGCGGCATTCCGACTTCGATGCCCCGGTTGCCGAAATTCAGTTGCCTTTGAATTTCGGGTGATCCCTCTTGAGCATGTATGCTTCTGCTACTTGTTCTACATCAGACTTCTTCCGCAAACGGCGAAACGCTTTGACTCGGTGAGTTTCGCGGCATTCCGACTTCGATGCCCCGGTTGCCGAAATTCAGTTGCCTTTGAATTTCGGGTGATCCCTCTTGAGCATGTATGCTTCTGCTACTTGTTCTACATCAGACTTCTTCCGCAAACGGCGAAACGCTTTGACTCGGTGAGTTTCGCGGCATTCCGACTTCGATGCCCCGGTTGCCGAAATTCAGTTGCCTTTGAATTTCGGGTGATCCCTCTTGAGCATGTATGCTTCTGCTACTTGTTCTACATCAGACTTCTTCCGCAAACGGCGAAACGCTTTGACTCGGTGAGTTTCGCGGCATTCCGACTTCGATGCCCCGGTTGCCGAAATTCAGTTGCCTTTGAATTTCGGGTGATCCCTCTTGAGCATGTATGCTTCTGCTACTTGTTCTACATCAGACTTCTTCCGCAAACGGCGAAACGCTTTGACTCGGTGAGTTTCGCGGCATTCCGACTTCGATGCCCCGGTTGCCGAAATTCAGTTGCCTTTGAATTTCGGGTGATCCCTCTTGAGCATGTATGCTTCTGCTACTTGTTCTACATCAGACTTCTTCCGCAAACGGCGAAACGCTTTGACTCGGTGAGTTTCGCGGCATTCCGACTTCGATGCCCCGGTTGCCGAAATTCAGTTGCCTTTGAATTTCGGGTGATCCCTCTTGAGCATGTATGCTTCTGCTACTTGTTCTACATCAGACTTCTTCCGCAAACGGCGAAACGCTTTGACTCGGTGAGTTTCGCGGCATTCCGACTTCGATGCCCCGGTTGCCGAAATTCAGTTGCCTTTGAATTTCGGGTGATCCCTCTTGAGCATGTATGCTTCTGCTACTTGTTCTACATCAGACTTCTTCCGCAAACGGCGAAACGCTTTGACTCGGTGAGTTTCGCGGCATTCCGACTTCGATGCCCCGGTTGCCGAAATTCAGTTGCCTTTGAATTTCGGGTGATCCCTCTTGAGCATGTATGCTTCTGCTACTTGTTCTACATCAGACTTCTTCCGCAAACGGCGAAACGCTTTGACTCGGTGAGTTTCGCGGCATTCCGACTTCGATGCCCCGTTGCCGAAATTCAGTTGCCTTTGAATTTCGGGTGATCCCTCTTGAGCATGTATGCTTCTGCTACTTGTTCTACATCAGACTTCTTCCGCAAACGGCGAAACGCTTTGACTCGGTGAGTTTCGCGGCATTCCGACTTCGATGCCCCGGTTGCCGAAATTCAGTTGCCTTTGAATTTCGGGTGATCCCTCTTGAGCATGTATGCTTCTGCTACTTGTTCTACATCAGACTTCTTCCGCAAACGGCGAAACGCTTTGACTCGGTGAGTTTCGCGGCATTCCGACTTCGATGCCCCGGTTGCCGAAATTCAGTTGCCTTTGAATTTCGGGTGATCCCTCTTGAGCATGTATGCTTCTGCTACTTGTTCTACATCAGACTTCTTCCGCAAACGGCGAAACGCTTTGACTCGGTGAGTTTCGCGGCATTCCGACTTCGATGCCCCGGTTGCCGAAATTCAGTTGCCTTTGAATTTCGGGTGATCCCTCTTGAGCATGTATGCTTCTGCTACTTGTTCTACATCAGACTTCTTCCGCAAACGGCGAAACGCTTTGACTCGGTGAGTTTCGCGGCATTCCGACTTCGATGCCCCGGTTGCCGAAATTCAGTTGCCTTTGAATTTCGGGTGATCCCTCTTGAGCATGTATGCTTCTGCTACTTGTTCTACATCAGACTTCTTCCGCAAACGGCGAAACGCTTTGACTCGGTGAGTTTCGCGGCATTCCGACTTCGATGCCCCGGTTGCCGAAATTCAGTTGCCTTTGAATTTCGGGTGATCCCTCTTGAGCATGTATGCTTCTGCTACTTGTTCTACATCAGACTTCTTCCGCAAACGGCGAAACGCTTTGACTCGGTGAGTTTCGCGGCATTCCGACTTCGATGCCCCGGTTGCCGAAATTCAGTTGCCTTTGAATTTCGGGTGATCCCTCTTGAGCATGTATGCTTCTGCTACTTGTTCTACATCAGACTTCTTCCGCAAACGGCGAAACGCTTTGACTCGGTGAGTTTCGCGGCATTCCGACTTCGATGCCCCGGTTGCCGAAATTCAGTTGCCTTTGAATTTCGGGTGATCCCTCTTGAGCATGTATGCTTCTGCTACTTGTTCTACATCAGACTTCTTCCGCAAACGGCGAAACGCTTTGACTCGGTGAGTTTCGCGGCATTCCGACTTCGATGCCCCGGTTGCCGAAATTCAGTTGCCTTTGAATTTCGGGTGATCCCTCTTGAGCATGTATGCTTCTGCTACTTGTTCTACATCAGACTTCTTCCGCAAACGGCGAAACGCTTTGACTCGGTGAGTTTCGCGGCATTCCGACTTCGATGCCCCGGTTGCCGAAATTCAGTTGCCTTTGAATTTCGGGTGATCCCTCTTGAGCATGTATGCTTCTGCTACTTGTTCTACATCAGACTTCTTCCGCAAACGGCGAAACGCTTTGACTCGGTGAGTTTCGCGGCATTCCGACTTCGATGCCCCGGTTGCCGAAATTCAGTTGCCTTTGAATTTCGGGTGATCCCTCTTGAGCATGTATGCTTCTGCTACTTGTTCTACATCAGACTTCTTCCGCAAACGGCGAAACGCTTTGACTCGGTGAGTTTCGCGGCATTCCGACTTCGATGCCCCGGTTGCCGAAATTCAGTTGCCTTTGAATTTCGGGTGATCCCTCTTGAGCATGTATGCTTCTGCTACTTGTTCTACATCAGACTTCTTCCGCAAACGGCGAAACGCTTTGACTCGGTGAGTTTCGCGGCATTCCGACTTCGATGCCCCGTTGCCGAAATTCAGTTGCCTTTGAATTTCGGGTGATCCCTCTTGAGCATGTATGCTTCTGCTACTTGTTCTACATCAGACTTCTTCCGCAAACGGCGAAACGCTTTGACTCGGTGAGTTTCGCGGCATTCCGACTTCGATGCCCCGGTTGCCGAAATTCAGTTGCCTTTGAATTTCGGGTGATCCCTCTTGAGCATGTATGCTTCTGCTACTTGTTCTACATCAGACTTCTTCCGCAAACGGCGAAACGCTTTGACTCGGTGAGTTTCGCGGCATTCCGACTTCGATGCCCCGGTTGCCGAAATTCAGTTGCCTTTGAATTTCGGGTGATCCCTCTTGAGCATGTATGCTTCTGCTACTTGTTCTACATCAGACTTCTTCCGCAAACGGCGAAACGCTTTGACTCGGTGAGTTTCGCGGCATTCCGACTTCGATGCCCCGGTTGCCGAAATTCAGTTGCCTTTGAATTTCGGGTGATCCCTCTTGAGCATGTATGCTTCTGCTACTTGTTCTACATCAGACTTCTTCCGCAAACGGCGAAACGCTTTGACTCGGTGAGTTTCGCGGCATTCCGACTTCGATGCCCGGTTGCCGAAATTCAGTTGCCTTTGAATTTCGGGTGATCCCTCTTGAGCATGTATGCTTCTGCTACTTGTTCTACATCAGACTTCTTCCGCAAACGGCGAAACGCTTTGACTCGGTGAGTTTCGCGGCATTCCGACTTCGATGCCCCGGTTGCCGAAATTCAGTTGCCTTTGAATTTCGGGTGATCCCTCTTGAGCATGTATGCTTCTGCTACTTGTTCTACATCAGACTTCTTCCGCAAACGGCGAAACGCTTTGACTCGGTGAGTTTCGCGGCATTCCGACTTCGATGCCCCGGTTGCCGAAATTCAGTTGCCTTTGAATTTCGGGTGATCCCTCTTGAGCATGTATGCTTCTGCTACTTGTTCTACATCAGACTTCTTCCGCAAACGGCGAAACGCTTTGACTCGGTGAGTTTCGCGGCATTCCGACTTCGATGCCCCGGTTGCCGAAATTCAGTTGCCTTTGAATTTCGGGTGATCCCTCTTGAGCATGTATGCTTCTGCTACTTGTTCTACATCAGACTTCTTCCGCAAACGGCGAAACGCTTTGACTCGGTGAGTTTCGCGGCATTCCGACTTCGATGCCCCGTTTGCCGAAATTCAGTTGCCTTTGAATTTCGGGTGATCCCTCTTGAGCATGTATGCTTCTGCTACTTGTTCTACATCAGACTTCTTCCGCAAACGGCGAAACGCTTTGACTCGGTGAGTTTCGCGGCATTCCGACTTCGATGCCCCGGTTGCCGAAATTCAGTTGCCTTTGAATTTCGGGTGATCCCTCTTGAGCATGTATGCTTCTGCTACTTGTTCTACATCAGACTTCTTCCGCAAACGGCGAAACGCTTTGACTCGGTGAGTTTCGCGGCATTCCGACTTCGATGCCCCGGTTGCCGAAATTCAGTTGCCTTTGAATTTCGGGTGATCCCTCTTGAGCATGTATGCTTCTGCTACTTGTTCTACATCAGACTTCTTCCGCAAACGGCGAAACGCTTTGACTCGGTGAGTTTCGCGGCATTCCGACTTCGATGCCCCGGTTGCCGAAATTCAGTTGCCTTTGAATTTCGGGTGATCCCTCTTGAGCATGTATGCTTCTGCTACTTGTTCTACATCAGACTTCTTCCGCAAACGGCGAAACGCTTTGACTCGGTGAGTTTCGCGGCATTCCGACTTCGATGCCCCGGTTGCCGAAATTCAGTTGCCTTTGAATTTCGGGTGATCCCTCTTGAGCATGTATGCTTCTGCTACTTGTTCTACATCAGACTTCTTCCGCAAACGGCGAAACGCTTTGACTCGGTGAGTTTCGCGGCATTCCGACTTCGATGCCCCGGTTGCCGAAATTCAGTTGCCTTTGAATTTCGGGTGATCCCTCTTGAGCATGTATGCTTCTGCTACTTGTTCTACATCAGACTTCTTCCGCAAACGGCGAAACGCTTTGACTCGGTGAGTTTCGCGGCATTCCGACTTCGATGCCCCGGTTGCCGAAATTCAGTTGCCTTTGAATTTCGGGTGATCCCTCTTGAGCATGTATGCTTCTGCTACTTGTTCTACATCAGACTTCTTCCGCAAACGGCGAAACGCTTTGACTCGGTGAGTTTCGCGGCATTCCGACTTCGATGCCCCGGTTGCCGAAATTCAGTTGCCTTTGAATTTCGGGTGATCCCTCTTGAGCATGTATGCTTCTGCTACTTGTTCTACATCAGACTTCTTCCGCAAACGGCGAAACGCTTTGACTCGGTGAGTTTCGCGGCATTCCGACTTCGATGCCCCGGTTGCCGAAATTCAGTTGCCTTTGAATTTCGGGTGATCCCTCTTGAGCATGTATGCTTCTGCTACTTGTTCTACATCAGACTTCTTCCGCAAACGGCGAAACGCTTTGACTCGGTGAGTTTCGCGGCATTCCGACTTCGATGCCCCGGTTGCCGAAATTCAGTTGCCTTTGAATTTCGGGTGATCCCTCTTGAGCATGTATGCTTCTGCTACTTGTTCTACATCAGACTTCTTCCGCAAACGGCGAAACGCTTTGACTCGGTGAGTTTCGCGGCATTCCGACTTCGATGCCCCGGTTGCCGAAATTCAGTTGCCTTTGAATTTCGGGTGATCCCTCTTGAGCATGTATGCTTCTGCTACTTGTTCTACATCAGACTTCTTCCGCAAACGGCGAAACGCTTTGACTCGGTGAGTTTCGCGGCATTCCGACTTCGATGCCCCGGTTGCCGAAATTCAGTTGCCTTTGAATTTCGGGTGATCCCTCTTGAGCATGTATGCTTCTGCTACTTGTTCTACATCAGACTTCTTCCGCAAACGGCGAAACGCTTTGACTCGGTGAGTTTCGCGGCATTCCGACTTCGATGCCCCGGTTGCCGAAATTCAGTTGCCTTTGAATTTCGGGTGATCCCTCTTGAGCATGTATGCTTCTGCTACTTGTTCTACATCAGACTTCTTCCGCAAACGGCGAAACGCTTTGACTCGGTGAGTTTCGCGGCATTCCGACTTCGATGCCCCGGTTGCCGAAATTCAGTTGCCTTTGAATTTCGGGTGATCCCTCTTGAGCATGTATGCTTCTGCTACTTGTTCTACATCAGACTTCTTCCGCAAACGGCGAAACGCTTTGACTCGGTGAGTTTCGCGGCATTCCGACTTCGATGCCCCGGTTGCCGAAATTCAGTTGCCTTTGAATTTCGGGTGATCCCTCTTGAGCATGTATGCTTCTGCTACTTGTTCTACATCAGACTTCTTCCGCAAACGGCGAAACGCTTTGACTCGGTGAGTTTCGCGGCATTCCGACTTCGATGCCCCGGTTGCCGAAATTCAGTTGCCTTTGAATTTCGGGTGATCCCTCTTGAGCATGTATGCTTCTGCTACTTGTTCTACATCAGACTTCTTCCGCAAACGGCGAAACGCTTTGACTCGGTGAGTTTCGCGGCATTCCGACTTCGATGCCCCGGTTGCCGAAATTCAGTTGCCTTTGAATTTCGGGTGATCCCTCTTGAGCATGTATGCTTCTGCTACTTGTTCTACATCAGACTTCTTCCGCAAACGGCGAAACGCTTTGACTCGGTGAGTTTCGCGGCATTCCGACTTCGATGCCCCGGTTGCCGAAATTCAGTTGCCTTTGAATTTCGGGTGATCCCTCTTGAGCATGTATGCTTCTGCTACTTGTTCTACATCAGACTTCTTCCGCAAACGGCGAAACGCTTTGACTCGGTGAGTTTCGCGGCATTCCGACTTCGATGCCCCGGTTGCCGAAATTCAGTTGCCTTTGAATTTCGGGTGATCCCTCTTGAGCATGTATGCTTCTGCTACTTGTTCTACATCAGACTTCTTCCGCAAACGGCGAAACGCTTTGACTCGGTGAGTTTCGCGGCATTCCGACTTCGATGCCCCGGTTGCCGAAATTCAGTTGCCTTTGAATTTCGGGTGATCCCTCTTGAGCATGTATGCTTCTGCTACTTGTTCTACATCAGACTTCTTCCGCAAACGGCGAAACGCTTTGACTCGGTGAGTTTCGCGGCATTCCGACTTCGATGCCCCGGTTGCCGAAATTCAGTTGCCTTTGAATTTCGGGTGATCCCTCTTGAGCATGTATGCTTCTGCTACTTGTTCTACATCAGACTTCTTCCGCAAACGGCGAAACGCTTTGACTCGGTGAGTTTCGCGGCATTCCGACTTCGATGCCCCGGTTGCCGAAATTCAGTTGCCTTTGAATTTCGGGTGATCCCTCTTGAGCATGTATGCTTCTGCTACTTGTTCTACATCAGACTTCTTCCGCAAACGGCGAAACGCTTTGACTCGGTGAGTTTCGCGGCATTCCGACTTCGATGCCCCGGTTGCCGAAATTCAGTTGCCTTTGAATTTCGGGTGATCCCTCTTGAGCATGTATGCTTCTGCTACTTGTTCTACATCAGACTTCTTCCGCAAACGGCGAAACGCTTTGACTCGGTGAGTTTCGCGGCATTCCGACTTCGATGCCCCGGTTGCCGAAATTCAGTTGCCTTTGAATTTCGGGTGATCCCTCTTGAGCATGTATGCTTCTGCTACTTGTTCTACATCAGACTTCTTCCGCAAACGGCGAAACGCTTTGACTCGGTGAGTTTCGCGGCATTCCGACTTCGATGCCCCGGTTGCCGAAATTCAGTTGCCTTTGAATTTCGGGTGATCCCTCTTGAGCATGTATGCTTCTGCTACTTGTTCTACATCAGACTTCTTCCGCAAACGGCGAAACGCTTTGACTCGGTGAGTTTCGCGGCATTCCGACTTCGATGCCCCGGTTGCCGAAATTCAGTTGCCTTTGAATTTCGGGTGATCCCTCTTGAGCATGTATGCTTCTGCTACTTGTTCTACATCAGACTTCTTCCGCAAACGGCGAAACGCTTTGACTCGGTGAGTTTCGCGGCATTCCGACTTCGATGCCCCGGTTGCCGAAATTCAGTTGCCTTTGAATTTCGGGTGATCCCTCTTGAGCATGTATGCTTCTGCTACTTGTTCTACATCAGACTTCTTCCGCAAACGGCGAAACGCTTTGACTCGGTGAGTTTCGCGGCATTCCGACTTCGATGCCCCGGTTGCCGAAATTCAGTTGCCTTTGAATTTCGGGTGATCCCTCTTGAGCATGTATGCTTCTGCTACTTGTTCTACATCAGACTTCTTCCGCAAACGGCGAAACGCTTTGACTCGGTGAGTTTCGCGGCATTCCGACTTCGATGCCCCGGTTGCCGAAATTCAGTTGCCTTTGAATTTCGGGTGATCCCTCTTGAGCATGTATGCTTCTGCTACTTGTTCTACATCAGACTTCTTCCGCAAACGGCGAAACGCTTTGACTCGGTGAGTTTCGCGGCATTCCGACTTCGATGCCCCGTTGCCGAAATTCAGTTGCCTTTGAATTTCGGGTGATCCCTCTTGAGCATGTATGCTTCTGCTACTTGTTCTACATCAGACTTCTTCCGCAAACGGCGAAACGCTTTGACTCGGTGAGTTTCGCGGCATTCCGACTTCGATGCCCCGGTTGCCGAAATTCAGTTGCCTTTGAATTTCGGGTGATCCCTCTTGAGCATGTATGCTTCTGCTACTTGTTCTACATCAGACTTCTTCCGCAAACGGCGAAACGCTTTGACTCGGTGAGTTTCGCGGCATTCCGACTTCGATGCCCCGTTGCCGAAATTCAGTTGCCTTTGAATTTCGGGTGATCCCTCTTGAGCATGTATGCTTCTGCTACTTGTTCTACATCAGACTTCTTCCGCAAACGGCGAAACGCTTTGACTCGGTGAGTTTCGCGGCATTCCGACTTCGATGCCCCGGTTGCCGAAATTCAGTTGCCTTTGAATTTCGGGTGATCCCTCTTGAGCATGTATGCTTCTGCTACTTGTTCTACATCAGACTTCTTCCGCAAACGGCGAAACGCTTTGACTCGGTGAGTTTCGCGGCATTCCGACTTCGATGCCCCGGTTGCCGAAATTCAGTTGCCTTTGAATTTCGGGTGATCCCTCTTGAGCATGTATGCTTCTGCTACTTGTTCTACATCAGACTTCTTCCGCAAACGGCGAAACGCTTTGACTCGGTGAGTTTCGCGGCATTCCGACTTCGATGCCCCGGTTGCCGAAATTCAGTTGCCTTTGAATTTCGGGTGATCCCTCTTGAGCATGTATGCTTCTGCTACTTGTTCTACATCAGACTTCTTCCGCAAACGGCGAAACGCTTTGACTCGGTGAGTTTCGCGGCATTCCGACTTCGATGCCCCGGTTGCCGAAATTCAGTTGCCTTTGAATTTCGGGTGATCCCTCTTGAGCATGTATGCTTCTGCTACTTGTTCTACATCAGACTTCTTCCGCAAACGGCGAAACGCTTTGACTCGGTGAGTTTCGCGGCATTCCGACTTCGATGCCCCGGTTGCCGAAATTCAGTTGCCTTTGAATTTCGGGTGATCCCTCTTGAGCATGTATGCTTCTGCTACTTGTTCTACATCAGACTTCTTCCGCAAACGGCGAAACGCTTTGACTCGGTGAGTTTCGCGGCATTCCGACTTCGATGCCCCGGTTGCCGAAATTCAGTTGCCTTTGAATTTCGGGTGATCCCTCTTGAGCATGTATGCTTCTGCTACTTGTTCTACATCAGACTTCTTCCGCAAACGGCGAAACGCTTTGACTCGGTGAGTTTCGCGGCATTCCGACTTCGATGCCCCGGTTGCCGAAATTCAGTTGCCTTTGAATTTCGGGTGATCCCTCTTGAGCATGTATGCTTCTGCTACTTGTTCTACATCAGACTTCTTCCGCAAACGGCGAAACGCTTTGACTCGGTGAGTTTCGCGGCATTCCGACTTCGATGCCCCGGTTGCCGAAATTCAGTTGCCTTTGAATTTCGGGTGATCCCTCTTGAGCATGTATGCTTCTGCTACTTGTTCTACATCAGACTTCTTCCGCAAACGGCGAAACGCTTTGACTCGGTGAGTTTCGCGGCATTCCGACTTCGATGCCCCGGTTGCCGAAATTCAGTTGCCTTTGAATTTCGGGTGATCCCTCTTGAGCATGTATGCTTCTGCTACTTGTTCTACATCAGACTTCTTCCGCAAACGGCGAAACGCTTTGACTCGGTGAGTTTCGCGGCATTCCGACTTCGATGCCCCGGTTGCCGAAATTCAGTTGCCTTTGAATTTCGGGTGATCCCTCTTGAGCATGTATGCTTCTGCTACTTGTTCTACATCAGACTTCTTCCGCAAACGGCGAAACGCTTTGACTCGGTGAGTTTCGCGGCATTCCGACTTCGATGCCCCGGTTGCCGAAATTCAGTTGCCTTTGAATTTCGGGTGATCCCTCTTGAGCATGTATGCTTCTGCTACTTGTTCTACATCAGACTTCTTCCGCAAACGGCGAAACGCTTTGACTCGGTGAGTTTCGCGGCATTCCGACTTCGATGCCCCGGTTGCCGAAATTCAGTTGCCTTTGAATTTCGGGTGATCCCTCTTGAGCATGTATGCTTCTGCTACTTGTTCTACATCAGACTTCTTCCGCAAACGGCGAAACGCTTTGACTCGGTGAGTTTCGCGGCATTCCGACTTCGATGCCCCGGTTGCCGAAATTCAGTTGCCTTTGAATTTCGGGTGATCCCTCTTGAGCATGTATGCTTCTGCTACTTGTTCTACATCAGACTTCTTCCGCAAACGGCGAAACGCTTTGACTCGGTGAGTTTCGCGGCATTCCGACTTCGATGCCCCGGTTGCCGAAATTCAGTTGCCTTTGAATTTCGGGTGATCCCTCTTGAGCATGTATGCTTCTGCTACTTGTTCTACATCAGACTTCTTCCGCAAACGGCGAAACGCTTTGACTCGGTGAGTTTCGCGGCATTCCGACTTCGATGCCCCGGTTGCCGAAATTCAGTTGCCTTTGAATTTCGGGTGATCCCTCTTGAGCATGTATGCTTCTGCTACTTGTTCTACATCAGACTTCTTCCGCAAACGGCGAAACGCTTTGACTCGGTGAGTTTCGCGGCATTCCGACTTCGATGCCCCGGTTGCCGAAATTCAGTTGCCTTTGAATTTCGGGTGATCCCTCTTGAGCATGTATGCTTCTGCTACTTGTTCTACATCAGACTTCTTCCGCAAACGGCGAAACGCTTTGACTCGGTGAGTTTCGCGGCATTCCGACTTCGATGCCCCGGTTGCCGAAATTCAGTTGCCTTTGAATTTCGGGTGATCCCTCTTGAGCATGTATGCTTCTGCTACTTGTTCTACATCAGACTTCTTCCGCAAACGGCGAAACGCTTTGACTCGGTGAGTTTCGCGGCATTCCGACTTCGATGCCCCGGTTGCCGAAATTCAGTTGCCTTTGAATTTCGGGTGATCCCTCTTGAGCATGTATGCTTCTGCTACTTGTTCTACATCAGACTTCTTCCGCAAACGGCGAAACGCTTTGACTCGGTGAGTTTCGCGGCATTCCGACTTCGATGCCCCGGTTGCCGAAATTCAGTTGCCTTTGAATTTCGGGTGATCCCTCTTGAGCATGTATGCTTCTGCTACTTGTTCTACATCAGACTTCTTCCGCAAACGGCGAAACGCTTTGACTCGGTGAGTTTCGCGGCATTCCGACTTCGATGCCCCGGTTGCCGAAATTCAGTTGCCTTTGAATTTCGGGTGATCCCTCTTGAGCATGTATGCTTCTGCTACTTGTTCTACATCAGACTTCTTCCGCAAACGGCGAAACGCTTTGACTCGGTGAGTTTCGCGGCATTCCGACTTCGATGCCCCGGTTGCCGAAATTCAGTTGCCTTTGAATTTCGGGTGATCCCTCTTGAGCATGTATGCTTCTGCTACTTGTTCTACATCAGACTTCTTCCGCAAACGGCGAAACGCTTTGACTCGGTGAGTTTCGCGGCATTCCGACTTCGATGCCCCGGTTGCCGAAATTCAGTTGCCTTTGAATTTCGGGTGATCCCTCTTGAGCATGTATGCTTCTGCTACTTGTTCTACATCAGACTTCTTCCGCAAACGGCGAAACGCTTTGACTCGGTGAGTTTCGCGGCATTCCGACTTCGATGCCCCGGTTGCCGAAATTCAGTTGCCTTTGAATTTCGGGTGATCCCTCTTGAGCATGTATGCTTCTGCTACTTGTTCTACATCAGACTTCTTCCGCAAACGGCGAAACGCTTTGACTCGGTGAGTTTCGCGGCATTCCGACTTCGATGCCCCGGTTGCCGAAATTCAGTTGCCTTTGAATTTCGGGTGATCCCTCTTGAGCATGTATGCTTCTGCTACTTGTTCTACATCAGACTTCTTCCGCAAACGGCGAAACGCTTTGACTCGGTGAGTTTCGCGGCATTCCGACTTCGATGCCCCGGTTGCCGAAATTCAGTTGCCTTTGAATTTCGGGTGATCCCTCTTGAGCATGTATGCTTCTGCTACTTGTTCTACATCAGACTTCTTCCGCAAACGGCGAAACGCTTTGACTCGGTGAGTTTCGCGGCATTCCGACTTCGATGCCCCGGTTGCCGAAATTCAGTTGCCTTTGAATTTCGGGTGATCCCTCTTGAGCATGTATGCTTCTGCTACTTGTTCTACATCAGACTTCTTCCCGCAAACGGCGAAACGCTTTGACTCGGTGAGTTTCGCGGCATTCCGACTTCGATGCCCGGTTGCCGAAATTCAGTTGCCTTTGAATTTCGGGTGATCCCTCTTGAGCATGTATGCTTCTGCTACTTGTTCTACATCAGACTTCTTCCGCAAACGGCGAAACGCTTTGACTCGGTGAGTTTCGCGGCATTCCGACTTCGATGCCCCGGTTGCCGAAATTCAGTTGCCTTTGAATTTCGGGTGATCCCTCTTGAGCATGTATGCTTCTGCTACTTGTTCTACATCAGACTTCTTCCGCAAACGGCGAAACGCTTTGACTCGGTGAGTTTCGCGGCATTCCGACTTCGATGCCCCGGTTGCCGAAATTCAGTTGCCTTTGAATTTCGGGTGATCCCTCTTGAGCATGTATGCTTCTGCTACTTGTTCTACATCAGACTTCTTCCGCAAACGGCGAAACGCTTTGACTCGGTGAGTTTCGCGGCATTCCGACTTCGATGCCCCGGTTGCCGAAATTCAGTTGCCTTTGAATTTCGGGTGATCCCTCTTGAGCATGTATGCTTCTGCTACTTGTTCTACATCAGACTTCTTCCGCAAACGGCGAAACGCTTTGACTCGGTGAGTTTCGCGGCATTCCGACTTCGATGCCCCGGTTGCCGAAATTCAGTTGCCTTTGAATTTCGGGTGATCCCTCTTGAGCATGTATGCTTCTGCTACTTGTTCTACATCAGACTTCTTCCGCAAACGGCGAAACGCTTTGACTCGGTGAGTTTCGCGGCATTCCGACTTCGATGCCCCGGTTGCCGAAATTCAGTTGCCTTTGAATTTCGGGTGATCCCTCTTGAGCATGTATGCTTCTGCTACTTGTTCTACATCAGACTTCTTCCGCAAACGGCGAAACGCTTTGACTCGGTGAGTTTCGCGGCATTCCGACTTCGATGCCCCGGTTGCCGAAATTCAGTTGCCTTTGAATTTCGGGTGATCCCTCTTGAGCATGTATGCTTCTGCTACTTGTTCTACATCAGACTTCTTCCGCAAACGGCGAAACGCTTTGACTCGGTGAGTTTCGCGGCATTCCGACTTCGATGCCCCGGTTGCCGAAATTCAGTTGCCTTTGAATTTCGGGTGATCCCTCTTGAGCATGTATGCTTCTGCTACTTGTTCTACATCAGACTTCTTCCGCAAACGGCGAAACGCTTTGACTCGGTGAGTTTCGCGGCATTCCGACTTCGATGCCCCGGTTGCCGAAATTCAGTTGCCTTTGAATTTCGGGTGATCCCTCTTGAGCATGTATGCTTCTGCTACTTGTTCTACATCAGACTTCTTCCGCAAACGGCGAAACGCTTTGACTCGGTGAGTTTCGCGGCATTCCGACTTCGATGCCCCGGTTGCCGAAATTCAGTTGCCTTTGAATTTCGGGTGATCCCTCTTGAGCATGTATGCTTCTGCTACTTGTTCTACATCAGACTTCTTCCGCAAACGGCGAAACGCTTTGACTCGGTGAGTTTCGCGGCATTCCGACTTCGATGCCCCGTTTGCCGAAATTCAGTTGCCTTTGAATTTCGGGTGATCCCTCTTGAGCATGTATGCTTCTGCTACTTGTTCTACATCAGACTTCTTCCGCAAACGGCGAAACGCTTTGACTCGGTGAGTTTCGCGGCATTCCGACTTCGATGCCCCGGTTGCCGAAATTCAGTTGCCTTTGAATTTCGGGTGATCCCTCTTGAGCATGTATGCTTCTGCTACTTGTTCTACATCAGACTTCTTCCGCAAACGGCGAAACGCTTTGACTCGGTGAGTTTCGCGGCATTCCGACTTCGATGCCCCGGTTGCCGAAATTCAGTTGCCTTTGAATTTCGGGTGATCCCTCTTGAGCATGTATGCTTCTGCTACTTGTTCTACATCAGACTTCTTCCGCAAACGGCGAAACGCTTTGACTCGGTGAGTTTCGCGGCATTCCGACTTCGATGCCCCGGTTGCCGAAATTCAGTTGCCTTTGAATTTCGGGTGATCCCTCTTGAGCATGTATGCTTCTGCTACTTGTTCTACATCAGACTTCTTCCGCAAACGGCGAAACGCTTTGACTCGGTGAGTTTCGCGGCATTCCGACTTCGATGCCCCGGTTGCCGAAATTCAGTTGCCTTTGAATTTCGGGTGATCCCTCTTGAGCATGTATGCTTCTGCTACTTGTTCTACATCAGACTTCTTCCGCAAACGGCGAAACGCTTTGACTCGGTGAGTTTCGCGGCATTCCGACTTCGATGCCCCGGTTGCCGAAATTCAGTTGCCTTTGAATTTCGGGTGATCCCTCTTGAGCATGTATGCTTCTGCTACTTGTTCTACATCAGACTTCTTCCGCAAACGGCGAAACGCTTTGACTCGGTGAGTTTCGCGGCATTCCGACTTCGATGCCCCGGTTGCCGAAATTCAGTTGCCTTTGAATTTCGGGTGATCCCTCTTGAGCATGTATGCTTCTGCTACTTGTTCTACATCAGACTTCTTCCGCAAACGGCGAAACGCTTTGACTCGGTGAGTTTCGCGGCATTCCGACTTCGATGCCCCGGTTGCCGAAATTCAGTTGCCTTTGAATTTCGGGTGATCCCTCTTGAGCATGTATGCTTCTGCTACTTGTTCTACATCAGACTTCTTCCGCAAACGGCGAAACGCTTTGACTCGGTGAGTTTCGCGGCATTCCGACTTCGATGCCCCGGTTGCCGAAATTCAGTTGCCTTTGAATTTCGGGTGATCCCTCTTGAGCATGTATGCTTCTGCTACTTGTTCTACATCAGACTTCTTCCGCAAACGGCGAAACGCTTTGACTCGGTGAGTTTCGCGGCATTCCGACTTCGATGCCCCGGTTGCCGAAATTCAGTTGCCTTTGAATTTCGGGTGATCCCTCTTGAGCATGTATGCTTCTGCTACTTGTTCTACATCAGACTTCTTCCGCAAACGGCGAAACGCTTTGACTCGGTGAGTTTCGCGGCATTCCGACTTCGATGCCCCGGTTGCCGAAATTCAGTTGCCTTTGAATTTCGGGTGATCCCTCTTGAGCATGTATGCTTCTGCTACTTGTTCTACATCAGACTTCTTCCGCAAACGGCGAAACGCTTTGACTCGGTGAGTTTCGCGGCATTCCGACTTCGATGCCCCGGTTGCCGAAATTCAGTTGCCTTTGAATTTCGGGTGATCCCTCTTGAGCATGTATGCTTCTGCTACTTGTTCTACATCAGACTTCTTCCGCAAACGGCGAAACGCTTTGACTCGGTGAGTTTCGCGGCATTCCGACTTCGATGCCCCGGTTGCCGAAATTCAGTTGCCTTTGAATTTCGGGTGATCCCTCTTGAGCATGTATGCTTCTGCTACTTGTTCTACATCAGACTTCTTCCGCAAACGGCGAAACGCTTTGACTCGGTGAGTTTCGCGGCATTCCGACTTCGATGCCCCGGTTGCCGAAATTCAGTTGCCTTTGAATTTCGGGTGATCCCTCTTGAGCATGTATGCTTCTGCTACTTGTTCTACATCAGACTTCTTCCGCAAACGGCGAAACGCTTTGACTCGGTGAGTTTCGCGGCATTCCGACTTCGATGCCCCGTTGCCGAAATTCAGTTGCCTTTGAATTTCGGGTGATCCCTCTTGAGCATGTATGCTTCTGCTACTTGTTCTACATCAGACTTCTTCCGCAAACGGCGAAACGCTTTGACTCGGTGAGTTTCGCGGCATTCCGACTTCGATGCCCCGTTGCCGAAATTCAGTTGCCTTTGAATTTCGGGTGATCCCTCTTGAGCATGTATGCTTCTGCTACTTGTTCTACATCAGACTTCTTCCGCAAACGGCGAAACGCTTTGACTCGGTGAGTTTCGCGGCATTCCGACTTCGATGCCCCGTTGCCGAAATTCAGTTGCCTTTGAATTTCGGGTGATCCCTCTTGAGCATGTATGCTTCTGCTACTTGTTCTACATCAGACTTCTTCCGCAAACGGCGAAACGCTTTGACTCGGTGAGTTTCGCGGCATTCCGACTTCGATGCCCCGGTTGCCGAAATTCAGTTGCCTTTGAATTTCGGGTGATCCCTCTTGAGCATGTATGCTTCTGCTACTTGTTCTACATCAGACTTCTTCCGCAAACGGCGAAACGCTTTGACTCGGTGAGTTTCGCGGCATTCCGACTTCGATGCCCCGGTTGCCGAAATTCAGTTGCCTTTGAATTTCGGGTGATCCCTCTTGAGCATGTATGCTTCTGCTACTTGTTCTACATCAGACTTCTTCCGCAAACGGCGAAACGCTTTGACTCGGTGAGTTTCGCGGCATTCCGACTTCGATGCCCCGGTTGCCGAAATTCAGTTGCCTTTGAATTTCGGGTGATCCCTCTTGAGCATGTATGCTTCTGCTACTTGTTCTACATCAGACTTCTTCCGCAAACGGCGAAACGCTTTGACTCGGTGAGTTTCGCGGCATTCCGACTTCGATGCCCCGGTTGCCGAAATTCAGTTGCCTTTGAATTTCGGGTGATCCCTCTTGAGCATGTATGCTTCTGCTACTTGTTCTACATCAGACTTCTTCCGCAAACGGCGAAACGCTTTGACTCGGTGAGTTTCGCGGCATTCCGACTTCGATGCCCCGGTTGCCGAAATTCAGTTGCCTTTGAATTTCGGGTGATCCCTCTTGAGCATGTATGCTTCTGCTACTTGTTCTACATCAGACTTCTTCCGCAAACGGCGAAACGCTTTGACTCGGTGAGTTTCGCGGCATTCCGACTTCGATGCCCCGGTTGCCGAAATTCAGTTGCCTTTGAATTTCGGGTGATCCCTCTTGAGCATGTATGCTTCTGCTACTTGTTCTACATCAGACTTCTTCCGCAAACGGCGAAACGCTTTGACTCGGTGAGTTTCGCGGCATTCCGACTTCGATGCCCGGTTGCCGAAATTCAGTTGCCTTTGAATTTCGGGTGATCCCTCTTGAGCATGTATGCTTCTGCTACTTGTTCTACATCAGACTTCTTCCGCAAACGGCGAAACGCTTTGACTCGGTGAGTTTCGCGGCATTCCGACTTCGATGCCCGGTTGCCGAAATTCAGTTGCCTTTGAATTTCGGGTGATCCCTCTTGAGCATGTATGCTTCTGCTACTTGTTCTACATCAGACTTCTTCCGCAAACGGCGAAACGCTTTGACTCGGTGAGTTTCGCGGCATTCCGACTTCGATGCCCCGGTTGCCGAAATTCAGTTGCCTTTGAATTTCGGGTGATCCCTCTTGAGCATGTATGCTTCTGCTACTTGTTCTACATCAGACTTCTTCCGCAAACGGCGAAACGCTTTGACTCGGTGAGTTTCGCGGCATTCCGACTTCGATGCCCCGGTTGCCGAAATTCAGTTGCCTTTGAATTTCGGGTGATCCCTCTTGAGCATGTATGCTTCTGCTACTTGTTCTACATCAGACTTCTTCCGCAAACGGCGAAACGCTTTGACTCGGTGAGTTTCGCGGCATTCCGACTTCGATGCCCCGGTTGCCGAAATTCAGTTGCCTTTGAATTTCGGGTGATCCCTCTTGAGCATGTATGCTTCTGCTACTTGTTCTACATCACACTTCTTCCGCAAACGGCGAAACGCTTTGACTCGGTGAGTTTCGCGGCATTCCGACTTCGATGCCCCGGTTGCCGAAATTCAGTTGCCTTTGAATTTCGGGTGATCCCTCTTGAGCATGTATGCTTCTGCTACTTGTTCTACATCAGACTTCTTCCGCAAACGGCGAAACGCTTTGACTCGGTGAGTTTCGCGGCATTCCGACTTCGATGCCCCGGTTGCCGAAATTCAGTTGCCTTTGAATTTCGGGTGATCCCTCTTGAGCATGTATGCTTCTGCTACTTGTTCTACATCAGACTTCTTCCGCAAACGGCGAAACGCTTTGACTCGGTGAGTTTCGCGGCATTCCGACTTCGATGCCCCGGTTGCCGAAATTCAGTTGCCTTTGAATTTCGGGTGATCCCTCTTGAGCATGTATGCTTCTGCTACTTGTTCTACATCAGACTTCTTCCGCAAACGGCGAAACGCTTTGACTCGGTGAGTTTCGCGGCATTCCGACTTCGATGCCCCGGTTGCCGAAATTCAGTTGCCTTTGAATTTCGGGTGATCCCTCTTGAGCATGTATGCTTCTGCTACTTGTTCTACATCAGACTTCTTCCGCAAAGCGAAACGCTTTGACTCGGTGAGTTTCGCGGCATTCCGACTTCGATGCCCGTTGCCGAAATTCAGTTGCCTTTGAATTTCGGGTGATCCCTCTTGAGCATGTATGCTTCTGCTACTTGTTCTACATCAGACTTCTTCCGCAAACGGCGAAACGCTTTGACTCGGTGAGTTTCGCGGCATTCCGACTTCGATGCCCCGGTGCCGAAATTCAGTTGCCTTTGAATTTCGGTGATCCCTCTTGAGCTGTATGCTCTGAGTTTGACTTATTCCGACTCGATGCCCCGGTTGCCGAAATTCAGTTGCCTTTGAATTTCGGTGATCCCTCTTGAGCATGTATGCTTCTGCTACTTGTTCTACATCAACTTCTTCCGCAAACGGCGAAACGCTTTGACTCGTGAGTTTCGCGGCATTCCGACTTCGATGCCCCGGTTGCCGAAATTCAGTTGCCTTTGAATTTCGGGTGATCCCTCTTGAGCATGTATGCTTCTGCTACTTGTTCTACATCAGACTTCTTCCGCAAACGGCGAAACGCTTTGACTCGGTGAGTTTCGCGGCATTCCGACTTCGATGCCCGGTTGCCGAAATTCAGTTGCCTTTGAATTTCGGGTGATCCCTCTTGAGCATGTATGCTTCTGCTACTTGTTCTACATCAGACTTCTTCCGCAAACGGCGAAACGCTTTGACTCGGTGAGTTTCGCGGCATTCCGACTTCGATGCCCCGGTTGCCGAAATTCAGTTGCCTTTGAATTTCGGGTGATCCTCTTGAGCATGTATGCTTCTGCTACTTGTTCTTGTTCTACATCAGACTTCTTCCGCAAACGGCGAAACGCTTTGACTCGGTGAGTTTCGCGGCATTCCGACTTCGATGCCCCGGTTGCCGAAATTCAGTTGCCTTTGAATTTCGGGTGATCCCTCTTGAGCATGTATGCTTCTGCTACTTGTTCTACATCAGACTTCTTCCGCAAACGGCGAAACGCTTTGACTCGGTGAGTTTCGCGCATTCCGACTTCGATGCCCCGTTGCCGAAATTCAGTTGCCTTTGAATTTCGGGTGATCCCTCTTGAGCATGTATGCTTCTGCTACTTGTTCTACATCAGACTTCTTCCGCAAACGGCGAAACGCTTTGACTCGGTGAGTTTCGCGGCATTCCGACTTCGATGCCCCGGTTGCCGAAATTCAGTTGCCTTTGAATTTCGGGTGATCCCTCTTGAGCATGTATGCTTCTGCTACTTGTTCTACATCAGACACTCTTCCGCAAACGGCGAAACGCTTTGACTCGGTGAGTTTCGCGGCATTCCGACTTCGATGCCCCGTTGCCGAAATTCAGTTGCCCCTTGAATTTCGGGTGATCCCTCCTGGCAGCCTAGCTTTGACTCGGTGAGTTCGCGGCATTTCGATTCGATGCCCGGTTGCCGAAATTCAGTTGCCTTTGAATTTCGGTGATCCCTCTTGAGCATGTATGCTTCTGCTACTTGTTCTACATCAGACTTCTTCCGCAAACGGCGAAACGCTTTGACTCGGTGAGTTTCGCGGCATTCCGACTTCGATGCCCCGGTTGCCGAAATTCAGTTGCCTTTGAATTTCGGGTGATCCCTCTTGAGCATGTATGCTTCTGCTACTTGTTCTACATCAACTTCTTCCGCAAACGGCGAAACGCTTTGACTCGGTGAGTTTCGCGGCATTCCGACTTCGATGCCCCGGTTGCCGAAATTCAGTTGCCTTTGAATTTCGGGTGATCCTCTTGAGCATGTATGCTTCTGCTACTTGTTCTACATCAGACTTCTTCCGCAAACGGCGAAACGCTTTGACTCGGTGAGTTTCGCGGCATTCCGACTTCGATGCCCCGGTTGCCGAAATTCAGTTGCCTTTGAATTTCGGGTGATCCCTCTTGAGCATGTATGCTTCTGCTACTTGTTCTACATCAGACTTCTTCCGCAAACGGCGAAACGCTTTGACTCGGTGAGTTTCGCGGCATTCCGACTTCGATGCCCCGTTGCCGAAATTCAGTTGCCTTTGAATTTCGGGTGATCCCTCTTGAGCATGTATGCTTCTGCTACTTGTTCTACATCAAACTTCTACCGCAAATGGCGAAACGCTTTGACTCGGTGAGTTTCGCGGCATTCCGACTTGGATTCCCCGGTTGCCGAAATTCAGTTGCCTTTGAATTTCGGATGATCCCTCTTGAGCATGTATGCTTCTGGTACTTGTTCTACATCAGACTTCTACCGCAAATGGCGAAACGCTTTGACTCGGTGAGTTTCGCGGCATTCCGCTTTGGATTCCCCGTTTGCCGAAATTCAGTTGCCTTTGAATTTCGGTTGATCCCTCTTGAGCATGTATGCTTCTGTGAGTTCGCGGCATTTCCGAATTCCGTTGACTCGGTTGCCGAAATTCAGTTGCCTTTGAATTTCGGGTGATCCCTCTTGAGCATGTATGCTTCTGCTACTTGTTCTACATCACACTTCTTCCGCAAACGGCGAAACGCTTTGACTCGGTGAGTTTCGCGGCATTCCGACTTCGATGCCCGGTTGCCGAAATTCAGTTGCCTTTGAATTTCGGGTGATCCCTCTTGAGCATGTATGCTTCTGCTACTTGTTCTACATCAACTTCTTCCGCAAACGGCGAAACGCTTTGACTCGGTGAGTTTCGCGGCATTCCGACTTCGATGCCCGGTTGCCGAAATTCAGTTGCCTTTGAATTTCGGGTGATCCCTCTTGAGCATGTATGCTTCTGCTACTTGTTCTACATCAGACTTCTTCCGCAAACGGCGAAACGCTTTGACTCGGTGAGTTTCGCGGCATTCCGACTTCGATGCCCCGTTGCCGAAATTCAGTTGCCTTTGAATTTCGGGTGATCCCTCTTGAGCATGTATGCCTCGGTGAGTTTCGGAAGTTTCCGTTCGTTCGATGCCCGTTGCCGAAATTCAGTTGCCTTTGAATTTCGGGTGATCCCTCTGGAGCATGTATGCTTCTGCTACTTTTTCTACATCAGACTTCTTACGCAAACGGCGAAACGCTTTAACTCGGTGAGTTTCGCGGCATTCCAACTTCGATGCCCCGGTTGCCGAAATTCAGTTGCCTTTGAATTTCGGGTGATCCCCCTTGAGCATCTATGCTTCTGCTACTTGTTCTACATCAGACATCTTCCGCAAACGGCGAAACGCTTTGACTCGGTGAGTTTCGCGGCATTCCAACTTCGATGCCCCGGTTGCCGAAATTCAGTTGCCTTTGAATTTCGGGTGATCCCCCTTGAGCATCTATGCTTCTGCTACTTGTTCTACATCAGACATCTTCCGCAAACGGCGAAACGATTTGGCGCTGTGAGTTTCACGGCATTCCGACTTCGATGCCCCGGTTGACGAAATTCAGTTGCCTTTGAATTTCGGGTGATCCATCTTGAGCATGTATGCTTCTCCTACTTGTTCTACATCAGACTTCTTCCGCAAACAGCGAAACGCTTTGACTCGGTGAGTTTGGCAGCATTCCGACTTCGATGCCCCGGTTGCCGAAATTCAGTAGCCTTTGAATTTCGGTGATCCCTCTGGAGCATGTATGCTTCTCCTACTTTTTCTACATCAGACTTCTTTCGCAAACGACGAAAAGCTTTGCCTCGATGAGTTTCGCGGCATTCTGACTTCGATGCCCCGGTTGCCGAAATTCAGTTGCCTTTGAATTTCGGGTGATCCCTCTGAGCATGCTTCTGTAATGCCCTTCGGTGAGTTTCGCGGCATTCCGACTTCGATGCCCGGTTGCCGAAATTCAGTTGCCTTTGAATTTCGGGTGATCCCTCTTGAGCATGTATGCTTCTGCTACTTGTTCTACATCAACTTTTCCGCAAACGGCGAAACGCTTTGACTCGGTGAGTTTCGCGGCATTCCGACTTCGATGCCCCGGTTGCGCCGAAATTCAGTTGCCTTTGAATTTCGGGTGATCCCTCTTGAGCATGTATGCTTCTGCTACTTGTTCTACATCAGACTTCTTCCGCAAACGGCGAAACGCTTTGACTCGGTGAGTTTCGCGGCATTCCGACTTCGATGCCCGGTTGCCGAAATTCAGTTGCCTTTGAATTTCGGTGATCCCTCTTGAGCATGTATGCTTCTGCTACTTGTTCTACATCAGACTTCTTCCGCAAACGGCGAAACGCTTTGACTCGGTGAGTTTCGCGGCATTCCGACTTCGATGCCCCGGTTGCCGAAATTCAGTTGCCTTTGAATTTCGGGTGATCCCTCTTGAGCATGTATGCTTCTGCTACTTGTTCTACATCAGACTTCTTCCGCAAACGCGAAACGCTTTGACTCGGTGAGTTTCGCGGCATTCCGACTTCGATGCCCCGGTTGCCGAAATTCAGTTGCCTTTGAATTTCGGGTGATCCCTCTTGAGCATGTATGCTTCTGCTACTTGTTCTACATCAGACTTCTTCCGCAAACGGCGAAACGCTTTGACTCGGTGAGTTTCGCGGCATTCCGACTTCGATGCCCCGTTTGCCGAAATTCAGTTGCCTTTGAATTTCGGTGATCCCTCTTGAGCATGTATGCTTCTGCTACTTGTTCTACATCAGACTTCTTCCGCAAACGGCGAAACGCTTTGACTCGGTGAGTTTCGCGGCATTCCGACTTCGATGCCCCGTTGCCGAAATTCAGTTGCCTTTGAATTTCGGGTGATCCTCTTGAGCATGTATGCTTCTGCTACTTGTTCTAAATCAGACTTCTTCCGCAAATGGCGAAACGCTTTGACTCGATGAGTTTCGCGGCATTCCGACTTGGATGCCCCGGTTGCCGAAATTCAGTTGCCTTTGAATTTCGGGTGATCCCTCTTGAGCATGTATGCTTCTGCTACTTGTTTTACATCAGACTTCTTCCGCAAACGGGGAAACGCGTTGACTCGTGAGTTTCGCGGCATTCCGACTTCGATGCCCGGTTGCCGAAATTCAGTTGCCTTTGAATTTCTGGTGAGCCCTCTTGAGCATGTATGCTTCTGCTACTTGTTCTACATCTGACTTCTTCCTCAAATGGTGAAATGCTTTGCCTCGGTGATTTTCACGGCGTTCCGACTTCGATGCCCCGGTTGCCGACATTCAGTTGCCTTTGAATTTCGGGTGATCCCTCTTGAGCATGTATGGTTCTCCTACTTGTTCTACATCAGACTTCTTCCGCAAACGGAGAAATGCTTTGACTCAGAGAGTTTTGCGGTATTCCGACTTCGATGCCCCGGTTGCCGAAATTCAGTTGCCTTTGAATTTCGGGTGATCCCTCCTGAGCATGTATGCTTCTGCTACTTGTTCTACATCAGACTTCTTCCGCAAACGGGGAAACGCTTTGCCTCTGTGAGTTTCGCGGCATTCCAACTTCGATGCCCTCGTTGCCGAAGTTCAGTTGCCTTTGAATTTCGGGTGACACCTCTTGAGCATGTATGCTTCTGCTACTTGTTCTACAACAGACTTCTTCCGCAAACGGCGAAACGCTTTGACTCGGTGAGTTTCGCGGCATTCCGACTTCGATGCCCCGGTTGCCGAAATTCAGTTGCCTTTGAATTTCGGGTGATCCCTCTTGAGCATGTATGCTTCTGCTACTTGTTCTACATCAGACTTCTTCCGCAAACGCGAAACGCTTTGACTCGGTGAGTTTCGCGGCATTCCGACTTCGATGCCCCGTTGCCGAAATTCAGTTGCCTTTGAATTTCGGGTGATCCCTCTTGAGCATGTATGCTTCTGCTACTTGTTCTACATCAGACTTCTTTCCGCAAACGGCGAAACGCTTTGACTCGGTGAGTTTCGCGGCATTCCGACTTCGATGCCCCGGTTGCCGAAATTCAGTAGCCTTTGAATTTCGGGTGATCCCTCTGGAGCATGTATGCTTCGGTGAGTTTCGAGTATTCCGACTTCGATGCCCCGGTTTGCCGAAATTCATTTGCCTTTGAATTTCGGGTGATCCCTCTTGAGCATGTATGCTTCTGCTACTTGTTCTACATCA
>CM055360.1:470508-491406 GCA_029228515.1 Populus alba x Populus x berolinensis
AACGCTTTGACTCGGTGAGTTTCGCGGCATTCCGACTTCGATGCCCCGGTTGCCGAAATTCAGTTGCCTTTGAATTTCGGGTGATCCCTCTTGAGCATGTATGCTTCTGCTACTTGTTCTACATCACACTTCTTCCGCAAAGGCGAAACGCTTTGACTGGTGAGTTTCGCGGCATTCCGACTTCGATGCCCGGTTGCCGAAATTCAGTTGCCTTTGAATTTCGGGTGATCCCTCTTGAGCATGTATGCTTCTGCTACTTGTTCTACATCAGACTTCTTCCGCAAACGGCGAAACGCTTTGACTCGGTGAGTTTCGCGGCATTCCGACTTCGATGCCCCGGTTGCCGAAATTCAGTTGCCTTTGAATTTCGGGTGATCCCTCTTGAGCATGTATGCTTCTGCTACTTGTTCTACATCAGACTTCTTCCGCAAACGGCGAAACGCTTTGACTCGGTGAGTTTCGCGGCATTCCGACTTCGATGCCCCGGTTGCCGAAATTCAGTTGCCTTTGAATTTCGGGTGATCCCTCTTGAGCATGTATGCTTCTGCTACTTGTTCTACATCACACTTTCTTCCGCAAACGGCGAAACGCTTTGACTCGGTGAGTTTCGCGGCATTCCGACTTCGATGCCCCGGTTGCCGAAATTCAGTTGCCTTTGAATTTCGGGTGATCCCTCTTGAGCATGTATGCTTCTGCTACTTGTTCTACATCACACTTCTTCCGCAAACGGCGAAACGCTTTGACTCGGTGAGTTTCGCGGCATTCCGACTTCGATGCCCCGGTTGCCGAAATTCAGTTGCCTTTGAATTTCGGGTGATCCCTCTTGAGCATGTATGCTTCTGCTACTTGTTCTACATCACACTTCCTTCCGCAAACGGCGAAACGCTTTGACTCGGTGAGTTTCGCGGCATTCCGACTTCGATGCCCCGGTTGCCGAAATTCAGTTGCCTTTGAATTTCGGGTGATCCCTCTTGAGCATGTATGCTTCTGCTACTTGTTCTACATCAGACTTCCTTCCGCAAACGGCGAAACGCTTTGACTCGGTGAGTTTCGCGGCATTCCGACTTCGATGCCCGGTTGCCGAAATTCAGTTGCCTTTGAATTTCGGGTGATCCCTCTTGAGCATGTATGCTTCTGCTACTTGTTCTACATCAGACTTCTTCCGCAAACGGCGAAACGCTTTGACTCGGTGAGTTTCGCGGCATTCCGACTTCGATCCCGGTTGCCGAAATTCAGTTGCCTTTGAATTTCGGGTGATCCCTCTTGAGCATGTATGCTTCTGCTACTTGTTCTACATCACACTTCTTCCGCAAACGGCGAAACGCTTTGACTCGGTGAGTTTCGCGGCATTCCGACTTCGATGCCCCGGTTGCCGAAATTCAGTTGCCTTTGAATTTCTGTTGAGCATGTATCTTCCTACTTAACACACTTTCCTTCCGCAAACGGCGAAACGCTTTGACTCGGTGAGTTTCGCGGCATTCCGACTTCGATGCCCCGGTTGCCGAAATTCAGTTGCCTTTGAATTTCGGGTGATCCCTCTTGAGCATGTATGCTTCTGCTACTTGTTCTACATCACACTTCTTCCGCAAACGGCGAAACGCTTTGACTCGGTGAGTTTCGCGGCATTCCGACTTCGATGCCCCGGTTGCCGAAATTCAGTTGCCTTTGAATTTCGGGTGATCCCTCTTGAGCATGTATGCTTCTGCTACTTGTTCTACATCAGACTTCTTCCGCAAACGGCGAAACGCTTTGACTCGGTGAGTTTCGCGGCATTCCGACTTCGATGCCCCGGTTGCCGAAATTCAGTTGCCTTTGAATTTCGGGTGATCCCTCTTGAGCATGTATGCTTCTGCTACTTGTTCTACATCACACTTCTTCCGCAAAGGCGAAACGCTTTGACTCGGTGGTTTCGCGGCATTCCGACTTCGATGCCCCGGTTGCCGAAATTCAGTTGCCTTTGAATTTCGGGTGATCCCTCTTGAGCATGTATGCTTCTGCTACTTGTTCTACATCAGACTTCTTCCGCAAACGGCGAAACGCTTTGACTCGGTGAGTTTCGCGGCATTCCGACTTCGATGCCCCGGTTGCCGAAATTCAGTTGCCTTTGAATTTCGGGTGATCCCTCTTGAGCATGTATGCTTCTGCTACTTGTTCTACATCAGACTTCTTCCGCAAACGGCGAAACGCTTTGACTCGGTGAGTTTCGCGGCATTCCGACTTCGATGCCCCGGTTGCCGAAATTCAGTTGCCTTTGAATTTCGGGTGATCCCTCTTGAGCATGTATGCTTCTGCTACTTGTTCTACATCACACTTCTTCCGCAAAGGCGAAACGCTTTGACTCGGTGAGTTTCGCGGCATTCCGACTTCGATGCCCGGTTGCCGAAATTCAGTTGCCTTTGAATTTCGGGTGATCCCTCTTGAGCATGTATGCTTCTGCTACTTGTTCTACATCAGACTTCCTTCCGCAAACGGCGAAACGCTTTGACTCGGTGAGTTTCGCGGCATTCCGACTTCGATGCCCCGGTTGCCGAAATTCAGTTGCCTTTGAATTTCGGGTGATCCCTCTTGAGCATGTATGCTTCTGCTACTTGTTCTACATCACTTCTTCCGCAAACGGCGAAACGCTTTGACTCGGTGAGTTTCGCGGCATTCCGACTTCGATGCCCCGGTTGCCGAAATTCAGTTGCCTTTGAATTTCGGGTGATCCCTCTTGAGCATGTATGCTTCTGCTACTTGTTCTACATCACACTTCTTCCGCAAACGGCGAAACGCTTTGACTCGGTGAGTTTCGCGGCATTCCGACTTCGATGCCCCGGTTGCCGAAATTCAGTTGCCTTTGAATTTCGGGTGATCCCTCTTGAGCATGTATGCTTCTGCTACTTGTTCTACATCACACTTCCTTCCGCAAACGGCGAAACGCTTTGACTCGGTGAGTTTCGCGGCATTCCGACTTCGATGCCCCGGTTGCCGAAATTCAGTTGCCTTTGAATTTCGGGTGATCCCTCTTGAGCATGTATGCTTCTGCTACTTGTTCTACACACTTCCTTCCGCAAACGGCGAAACGCTTTGACTCGGTGAGTTTCGCGGCATTCCGACTTCGATGCCCCGGTTGCGAAATTCAGTTGCCTTTGAATTTCGGGTGATCCCTCTTGAGCATGTATGCTTCTGCTACTTGTTCTACATCACACTTCTTCCGCAAACGGCGAAACGCTTTGACTCGGTGAGTTTCGCGGCATTCCGACTTCGATGCCCCGGTTGCCGAAATTCAGTTGCCTTTGAATTTCGGGTGATCCCTCTTGAGCATGTATGCTTCTGCTACTTGTTCTACATCACACTTCCTTCCGCAAAACGGCGAAACGCTTTGACTCGGTGAGTTTCGCGGCATTCCGACTTCGATGCCCGGTTGCCGAAATTCAGTTGCCTTTGAATTTCGGGTGATCCCTCTTGAGCATGTATGCTTCTGCTACTTGTTCTACATCAACTTCTTCCGCAAACGGCGAAACGCTTTGACTCGGTGAGTTTCGCGGCATTCCGACTTCGATGCCCCGGTTGCCGAAATTCAGTTGCCTTTGAATTTCGGGTGATCCCTCTTGAGCATGTATGCTTCTGCTACTTGTTCTACATCACACTTCCTTCCGCAAACGGCGAAACGCTTTGACTCGGTGAGTTTCGCGGCATTCCGACTTCGATGCCCCGGTTGCCGAAATTCAGTTGCCTTTGAATTTCGGGTGATCCCTCTTGAGCATGTATGCTTCTGCTACTTGTTCTACATCACACTTCTTCCGCAAACGGCGAAACGCTTTGACTCGGTGAGTTTCGCGGCATTCCGACTTCGATGCCCCGGTTGCCGAAATTCAGTTGCCTTTGAATTTCGGGTGATCCCTCTTGAGCATGTATGCTTCTGCTACTTGTTCTACATCACACTTCTTCCGCAAACGGCGAAACGCTTTGACTCGGTGAGTTTCGCGGCATTCCGACTTCGATGCCCCGGTTGCCGAAATTCAGTTGCCTTTGAATTTCGGGTGATCCCTCTTGAGCATGTATGCTTCTGCTACTTGTTCTACATCACACTTCCTTCCGCAAACTGCGAAACGCTTTGACTCGGTGAGTTTCGCGGCATTCCGACTTCGATGCCCCGGTTGCCGAAATTCAGTTGCCTTTGAATTTTTGGTTGATCCCTCTAACACACTTCCTTCCGCAAAGGCGAAACGCTTTGACTGGTGAGTTTCGCGGCATTCCGACTTCGATGCCCCGGTTGCCGAAATTCAGTTGCCTTTGAATTTCGGGTGATCCCTCTTGAGCATGTATGCTTCTGCTACTTGTTCTACATCACACTTCTTCCGCAAACGGCGAAACGCTTTGACTCGGTGAGTTTCGCGGCATTCCGACTTCGATGCCCGGTTGCCGAAATTCAGTTGCCTTTGAATTTCGGGTGATCCCTCTTGAGCATGTATGCTTCTGCTACTTGTTCTACATCACACTTCTTCCGCAAACGGCGAAACGCTTTGACTCGGTGAGTTTCGCGGCATTCCGACTTCGATGCCCGGTTGCCGAAATTCAGTTGCCTTTGAATTTCGGGTGATCCCTCTTGAGCATGTATGCTTCTGCTACTTGTTCTACATCAGACTTCTTCCGCAAACGGCGAAACGCTTTGACTCGGTGAGTTTCGCGGCATTCCGACTTCGATGCCCCGGTTGCCGAAATTCAGTTGCCTTTGAATTTCGGGTGATCCCTCTTGAGCATGTATGCTTCTGCTACTTGTTCTACATCACACTTCTTCCGCAAACGGCGAAACGCTTTGACTCGGTGAGTTTCGCGGCATTCCGACTTCGATGCCCCGGTTGCCGAAATTCAGTTGCCTTTGAATTTCGGGTGATCCCTCTTGAGCATGTATGCTTCTGCTACTTGTTCTACATCACACTTCCTTCCGCAAACGGCGAAACGCTTTGACTCGGTGAGTTTCGCGGCATTCCGACTTCGATGCCCGGTTGCCGAAATTCAGTTGCCTTTGAATTTCGGGTGATCCCTCTTGAGCATGTATGCTTCTGCTACTTGTTCTACATCACACTTCCTTCCGCAAAGGCGAAACGCTTTGACTCGGTGAGTTTCGCGGCATTCCGACTTCGATGCCCCGGTTGCCGAAATTCAGTTGCCTTTGAATTTCGGGTGATCCCTCTTGAGCATGTATGCTTCTGCTACTTGTTCTACATCAGACTTCTTCCGCAAACGGCGAAACGCTTTGACTCGGGAGTTTCGCGGCATTCCGACTTCGATGCCCCGGTTGCCGAAATTCAGTTGCCTTTGAATTTCGGGTGATCCCTCTTGAGCATGTATGCTTCTGCTACTTGTTCTACATCAGACTTCTTCCGCAAACGGCGAAACGCTTTGACTCGGTGAGTTTCGCGGCATTCCGACTTCGATGCCCCGGTTGCCGAAATTCAGTTGCCTTTGAATTTCGGGTGATCCCTCTTGAGCATGTATGCTTCTGCTACTTGTTCTACATCACACTTCTTCCGCAAACGGCGAAACGCTTTGACTCGGTGAGTTTCGCGGCATTCCGACTTCGATGCCCCGGTTGCCGAAATTCAGTTGCCTTTGAATTTCGGGTGATCCCTCTTGAGCATGTATGCTTCTGCTACTTGTTCTACATCAGACTTCTTCCGCAAACGGCGAAACGCTTTGACTCGGTGAGTTTCGCGGCATTCCGACTTCGATGCCCCGGTTGCCGAAATTCAGTTGCCTTTGAATTTCGGGTGATCCCTCTTGAGCATGTATGCTTCTGCTACTTGTTCTACATCACACTTTCTTCCGCAAACGGCGAAACGCTTTGACTCGGTGAGTTTCGCGGCATTCCGACTTCGATGCCCCGGTTGCCGAAATTCAGTTGCCTTTGAATTTCGGGTGATCCCTCTTGAGCATGTATGCTTCTGCTACTTGTTCTACATCACACTTCCTTCCGCAAACGGCGAAACGCTTTGACTCGGTGAGTTTCGCGGCATTCCGACTTCGATGCCCCGGTTGCCGAAATTCAGTTGCCTTTGAATTTCGGGTGATCCCTCTTGAGCATGTATGCTTCTGCTACTTGTTCTACATCAGACTTCCTTCCGCAAACGGCGAAACGCTTTGACTCGGTGAGTTTCGCGGCATTCCGACTTCGATGCCCCGGTTGCCGAAATTCAGTTGCCTTTGAATTTCGGGTGATCCCTCTTGAGCATGTATGCTTCTGCTACTTGTTCTACATCACACTTCTTCCGCAAACGGCGAAACGCTTTGACTCGGTGAGTTTCGCGGCATTCCGACTTCGATGCCCGGTTGCCGAAATTCAGTTGCCTTTGAATTTCGGGTGATCCCTCTTGAGCATGTATGCTTCTGCTACTTGTTCTACATCACACTTCTTCCGCAAACGGCGAAACGCTTTGACTCGGTGAGTTTCGCGGCATTCCGACTTCGATGCCCGGTTGCCGAAATTCAGTTGCCTTTGAATTTCGGGTGATCCCTCTTGAGCATGTATGCTTCTGCTACTTGTTCTACATCACACTTCTTCCGCAAACGGCGAAACGCTTTGACTCGGTGAGTTTCGCGGCATTCCGACTTCGATGCCCCGGTTGCCGAAATTCAGTTGCCTTTGAATTTCGGGTGATCCCTCTTGAGCATGTATGCTTCTGCTACTTGTTCTACATCACACTTCTTCCGCAAACGGCGAAACGCTTTGACTCGGTGAGTTTCGCGGCATTCCGACTTCGATGCCCCGGTTGCCGAAATTCAGTTGCCTTTGAATTTCGGGTGATCCCTCTTGAGCATGTATGCTTCTGCTACTTGTTCTACATCAACTTCTTCCGCAAACGGCGAAACGCTTTGACTCGGTGAGTTTCGCGGCATTCCGACTTCGATGCCCCGGTTGCCGAAATTCAGTTGCCTTTGAATTTCGGGTGATCCCTCTTGAGCATGTATGCTTCCTTCTGCCAGAACCGCAAACGGCGAAACGCTTTGACTCGGTGAGTTTCGCGGCATTCCGACTTCGATGCCCCGGTTGCCGAAATTCAGTTGCCTTTGAATTTCGGGTGATCCCTCTTGAGCATGTATGCTTCTGCTACTTGTTCTACCACACTTCCTTCCGCAAAGGCGAAACGCTTTGACTCGGTGAGTTTCGCGGCATTCCGACTTCGATGCCCCGGTTGCCGAAATTCAGTTGCCTTTGAATTTCGGGTGATCCCTCTTGAGCATGTATGCTTCTGCTACTTGTTCTACATCACACTTCCTTCCGCAAACGGCGAAACGCTTTGACTCGGTGAGTTTCGCGGCATTCCGACTTCGATGCCCCGGTTGCCGAAATTCAGTTGCCTTTGAATTTCGGGTGATCCCTCTTGAGCATGTATGCTTCTGCTACTTGTTCTACATCACACTTCTTCCGCAAACGGCGAAACGCTTTGACTCGGTGAGTTTCGCGGCATTCCGACTTCGATGCCCGGTTGCCGAAATTCAGTTGCCTTTGAATTTCGGGTGATCCCTCTTGAGCATGTATGCTTCTGCTACTTGTTCTACATCACACTTCTTCCGCAAACGGCGAAACGCTTTGACTCGGTGAGTTTCGCGGCATTCCGACTTCGATGCCCCGGTTGCCGAAATTCAGTTGCCTTTGAATTTCGGGTGATCCCTCTTGAGCATGTATGCTTCTGCTACTTGTTCTACATCACACTTCTTCCGCAAACGGCGAAACGCTTTGACTCGGTGAGTTTCGCGGCATTCCGACTTCGATGCCCCGGTTGCCGAAATTCAGTTGCCTTTGAATTTCGGGTGATCCCTCTTGAGCATGTATGCTTCTGCTACTTGTTCTACATCAGACTTTCTTCCGCAAACGGCGAAACGCTTTGACTCGGTGAGTTTCGCGGCATTCCGACTTCGATGCCCCGGTTGCCGAAATTCAGTTGCCTTTGAATTTCGGGTGATCCCTCTTGAGCATGTATGCTTCTGCTACTTGTTCTACATCACACTTTCTTCCGCAAACGCGAAACGCTTTGACTCGGTGAGTTTCGCGGCATTCCGACTTCGATGCCCCGGTTGCCGAAATTCAGTTGCCTTTGAATTTCGGGTGATCCCTCTTGAGCATGTATGCTTCTGCTACTTGTTCTACATCACACTTCTTCCGCAAACGGCGAAACGCTTTGACTCGGTGAGTTTCGCGGCATTCCGACTTCGATGCCCCGGTTGCCGAAATTCAGTTGCCTTTGAATTTCGGGTGATCCCTCTTGAGCATGTATGCTTCTGCTACTTGTTCTACATCACACTTTCTTCCGCAAACGGCGAAACGCTTTGACTCGGTGAGTTTCGCGGCATTCCGACTTCGATGCCCGGTTGCCGAAATTCAGTTGCCTTTGAATTTCGGGTGATCCCTCTTGAGCATGTATGCTTCTGCTACTTGTTCTACATCAGACTTCCTTCCGCAAACGGCGAAACGCTTTGACTCGGTGAGTTTCGCGGCATTCCGACTTCGATGCCCGGTTGCCGAAATTCAGTTGCCTTTGAATTTCGGGTGATCCCTCTTGAGCATGTATGCTTCTGCTACTTGTTCTACATCACACTTCCTTCCGCAAACGGCGAAACGCTTTGACTCGGTGAGTTTCGCGGCATTCCGACTTCGATGCCCCGGTTGCCGAAATTCAGTTGCCTTTGAATTTCGGGTGATCCCTCTTGAGCATGTATGCTTCTGCTACTTGTTCTACATCAGACTTCTTCCGCAAACGGCGAAACGCTTTGACTCGGTGAGTTTCGCGGCATTCCGACTTCGATGCCCCGGTTGCCGAAATTCAGTTGCCTTTGAATTTCGGGTGATCCCTCTTGAGCATGTATGCTTCTGCTACTTGTTCTACATCACACTTCTTCCGCAAACGGCGAAACGCTTTGACTCGGTGAGTTTCGCGGCATTCCGACTTCGATGCCCCGGTTGCCGAAATTCAGTTGCCTTTGAATTTCGGGTGATCCCTCTTGAGCATGTATGCTTCTGCTACTTGTTCTACATCACACTTCCTTCCGCAAACGGCGAAACGCTTTGACTCGGTGAGTTTCGCGGCATTCCGACTTCGATGCCCGGTTGCCGAAATTCAGTTGCCTTTGAATTTCGGGTGATCCCTCTTGAGCATGTATGCTTCTGCTACTTGTTCTACATCAACTTCTTCCGCAAACGGCGAAACGCTTTGACTCGGTGAGTTTCGCGGCATTCCGACTTCGATGCCCCGGTTGCCGAAATTCAGTTGCCTTTGAATTTCGGGTGATCCCTCTTGAGCATGTATGCTTCTGCTACTTGTTCTACATCACACTTCTTCCGCAAACGGCGAAACGCTTTGACTCGGTGAGTTTCGCGGCATTCCGACTTCGATGCCCCGGTTGCCGAAATTCAGTTGCCTTTGAATTTCGGGTGATCCCTCTTGAGCATGTATGCTTCTGCTACTTGTTCTACATCAGACTTCCTTCCGCAAACGGCGAAACGCTTTGACTCGGTGAGTTTCGCGGCATTCCGACTTCGATGCCCCGGTTGCCGAAATTCAGTTGCCTTTGAATTTTGGTGATCCCTCTAACACACTTCCTTCCGCAAACGGCGAAACGCTTTGACTCGGTGAGTTTCGCGGCATTCCGACTTCGATGCCCCGGTTGCCGAAATTCAGTTGCCTTTGAATTTCGGGTGATCCCTCTTGAGCATGTATGCTTCTGCTACTTGTTCTACATCAGACTTCCTTCCGCAAACGGCGAAACGCTTTGACTCGGTGAGTTTCGCGGCATTCCGACTTCGATGCCCCGGTTGCCGAAATTCAGTTGCCTTTGAATTTCGGGTGATCCCTCTTGAGCATGTATGCTTCTGCTACTTGTTCTACATCACACTTCCTTCCGCAAACGGCGAAACGCTTTGACTCGGTGAGTTTCGCGGCATTCCGACTTCGATGCCCCGGTTGCCGAAATTCAGTTGCCTTTGAATTTCGGGTGATCCCTCTTGAGCATGTATGCTTCTGCTACTTGTTCTACATCACACTTCCTTCCGCAAAGGCGAAACGCTTTGACTCGGTGAGTTTCGCGGCATTCCGACTTCGATGCCCCGGTTGCCGAAATTCAGTTGCCTTTGAATTTCGGGTGATCCCTCTTGAGCATGTATGCTTCTGCTACTTGTTCTACATCACACTTCCTTCCGCAAACGGCGAAACGCTTTGACTCGGTGAGTTTCGCGGCATTCCGACTTCGATGCCCCGGTTGCCGAAATTCAGTTGCCTTTGAATTTCGGGTGATCCCTCTTGAGCATGTATGCTTCTGCTACTTGTTCTACATCACACTTCCTTCCGCAAAGGCGAAACGCTTTGACTCGGTGAGTTTCGCGGCATTCCGACTTCGATGCCCCGGTTGCCGAAATTCAGTTGCCTTTGAATTTCGGGTGATCCCTCTTGAGCATGTATGCTTCTGCTACTTGTTCTACATCACACTTCCTTCCGCAAACGGCGAAACGCTTTGACTCGGTGAGTTTCGCGGCATTCCGACTTCGATGCCCCGGTTGCCGAAATTCAGTTGCCTTTGAATTTCGGGTGATCCCTCTTGAGCATGTATGCTTCTGCTACTTGTTCTACATCACACTTCCTTCCGCAAACGGCGAAACGCTTTGACTCGGTGAGTTTCGCGGCATTCCGACTTCGATGCCCCGGTTGCCGAAATTCAGTTGCCTTTGAATTTCGGGTGATCCCTCTTGAGCATGTATGCTTCTGCTACTTGTTCTACATCACACTTCCTTCCGCAAACGGCGAAACGCTTTGACTCGGTGAGTTTCGCGGCATTCCGACTTCGATGCCCCGGTTGCCGAAATTCAGTTGCCTTTGAATTTCGGGTGATCCCTCTTGAGCATGTATGCTTCTGCTACTTGTTCTACATCACACTTCTTCCGCAAACGGCGAAACGCTTTGACTCGGTGAGTTTCGCGGCATTCCGACTTCGATGCCCCGGTTGCCGAAATTCAGTTGCCTTTGAATTTCGGGTGATCCCTCTTGAGCATGTATGCTTCTGCTACTTGTTCTACATCACACTTCCTTCCGCAAACGGCGAAACGCTTTGACTCGGTGAGTTTCGCGGCATTCCGACTTCGATGCCCCGGTTGCCGAAATTCAGTTGCCTTTGAATTTCGGGTGATCCCTCTTGAGCATGTATGCTTCTGCTACTTGTTCTACATCACACTTCTTCCGCAAACGGCGAAACGCTTTGACTCGGTGAGTTTCGCGGCATTCCGACTTCGATGCCCGGTTGCCGAAATTCAGTTGCCTTTGAATTTCGGGTGATCCCTCTTGAGCATGTATGCTTCTGCTACTTGTTCTACATCACACTTCCTTCCGCAAACGGCGAAACGCTTTGACTCGGTGAGTTTCGCGGCATTCCGACTTCGATGCCCCGGTTGCCGAAATTCAGTTGCCTTTGAATTTCGGGTGATCCCTCTTGAGCATGTATGCTTCTGCTACTTGTTCTACATCACACTTCCTTCCGCAAACGGCGAAACGCTTTGACTCGGTGAGTTTCGCGGCATTCCGACTTCGATGCCCCGGTTGCCGAAATTCAGTTGCCTTTGAATTTCGGGTGATCCCTCTTGAGCATGTATGCTTCTGCTACTTGTTCTACATCACACTTCTTCCGCAAACGGCGAAACGCTTTGACTCGGTGAGTTTCGCGGCATTCCGACTTCGATGCCCCGGTTGCCGAAATTCAGTTGCCTTTGAATTTCGGGTGATCCCTCTTGAGCATGTATGCTTCTGCTACTTGTTCTACATCACACTTCCTTCCGCAAACGGCGAAACGCTTTGACTCGGTGAGTTTCGCGGCATTCCGACTTCGATGCCCCGGTTGCCGAAATTCAGTTGCCTTTGAATTTCGGGTGATCCCTCTTGAGCATGTATGCTTCTGCTACTTGTTCTACATCACACTTTCTTCCGCAAACGGCGAAACGCTTTGACTCGGTGAGTTTCGCGGCATTCCGACTTCGATGCCCCGGTTGCCGAAATTCAGTTGCCTTTGAATTTCGGGTGATCCCTCTTGAGCATGTATGCTTCTGCTACTTGTTCTACATCACACTTCCTTCCGCAAACGGCGAAACGCTTTGACTCGGTGAGTTTCGCGGCATTCCGACTTCGATGCCCCGGTTGCCGAAATTCAGTTGCCTTTGAATTTCGGGTGATCCCTCTTGAGCATGTATGCTTCTGCTACTTGTTCTACATCACACTTCTTCCGCAAACGGCGAAACGCTTTGACTCGGTGAGTTTCGCGGCATTCCGACTTCGATGCCCCGGTTGCCGAAATTCAGTTGCCTTTGAATTTCGGGTGATCCCTCTTGAGCATGTATGCTTCTGCTACTTGTTCTACATCACACTTCTTCCGCAAACGGCGAAACGCTTTGACTCGGTGAGTTTCGCGGCATTCCGACTTCGATGCCCCGGTTGCCGAAATTCAGTTGCCTTTGAATTTCGGGTGATCCCTCTTGAGCATGTATGCTTCTGCTACTTGTTCTACATCACACTTCTTCCGCAAACGGCGAAACGCTTTGACTCGGTGAGTTTCGCGGCATTCCGACTTCGATGCCCCGGTTGCCGAAATTCAGTTGCCTTTGAATTTCGGGTGATCCCTCTTGAGCATGTATGCTTCTGCTACTTGTTCTACATCACACTTCCTTCCGCAAACGGCGAAACGCTTTGACTCGGTGAGTTTCGCGGCATTCCGACTTCGATGCCCCGGTTGCCGAAATTCAGTTGCCTTTGAATTTCGGGTGATCCCTCTTGAGCATGTATGCTTCTGCTACTTGTTCTACATCACACTTCCTTCCGCAAACGGCGAAACGCTTTGACTCGGTGAGTTTCGCGGCATTCCGACTTCGATGCCCGGTTGCCGAAATTCAGTTGCCTTTGAATTTCGGGTGATCCCTCTTGAGCATGTATGCTTCTGCTACTTGTTCTACATCACACTTCTTCCGCAAACGGCGAAACGCTTTGACTCGGTGAGTTTCGCGGCATTCCGACTTCGATGCCCCGGTTGCCGAAATTCAGTTGCCTTTGAATTTCGGGTGATCCCTCTTGAGCATGTATGCTTCTGCTACTTGTTCTACATCACACTTCCTTCCGCAAACGGCGAAACGCTTTGACTCGGTGAGTTTCGCGGCATTCCGACTTCGATGCCCCGGTTGCCGAAATTCAGTTGCCTTTGAATTTCGGGTGATCCCTCTTGAGCATGTATGCTTCTGCTACTTGTTCTACATCACACTTCCTTCCGCAAACGGCGAAACGCTTTGACTCGGTGAGTTTCGCGGCATTCCGACTTCGATGCCCCGGTTGCCGAAATTCAGTTGCCTTTGAATTTCGGGTGATCCCTCTTGAGCATGTATGCTTCTGCTACTTGTTCTACATCACACTTCCTTCCGCAAACGGCGAAACGCTTTGACTCGGTGAGTTTCGCGGCATTCCGACTTCGATGCCCCGGTTGCCGAAATTCAGTTGCCTTTGAATTTCGGGTGATCCCTCTTGAGCATGTATGCTTCTGCTACTTGTTCTACATCACACTTCCTTCCGCAAACGGCGAAACGCTTTGACTCGGTGAGTTTCGCGGCATTCCGACTTCGATGCCCGGTTGCCGAAATTCAGTTGCCTTTGAATTTCGGGTGATCCCTCTTGAGCATGTATGCTTCTGCTACTTGTTCTACATCACACTTCCTTCCGCAAACGGCGAAACGCTTTGACTCGGTGAGTTTCGCGGCATTCCGACTTCGATGCCCCGGTTGCCGAAATTCAGTTGCCTTTGAATTTCGGGTGATCCCTCTTGAGCATGTATGCTTCTGCTACTTGTTCTACATCACACTTCTTCCGCAAACGGCGAAACGCTTTGACTCGGTGAGTTTCGCGGCATTCCGACTTCGATGCCCCGGTTGCCGAAATTCAGTTGCCTTTGAATTTCGGGTGATCCCTCTTGAGCATGTATGCTTCTGCTACTTGTTCTACATCACACTTCCTTCCGCAAACGGCGAAACGCTTTGACTCGGTGAGTTTCGCGGCATTCCGACTTCGATGCCCCGGTTGCCGAAATTCAGTTGCCTTTGAATTTCGGGTGATCCCTCTTGAGCATGTATGCTTCTGCTACTTGTTCTACATCACACTTCCTTCCGCAAACGGCGAAACGCTTTGACTCGGTGAGTTTCGCGGCATTCCGACTTCGATGCCCCGGTTGCCGAAATTCAGTTGCCTTTGAATTTCGGGTGATCCCTCTTGAGCATGTATGCTTCTGCTACTTGTTCTACATCACACTTCCTTCCGCAAACGGCGAAACGCTTTGACTCGGTGAGTTTCGCGGCATTCCGACTTCGATGCCCCGGTTGCCGAAATTCAGTTGCCTTTGAATTTCGGGTGATCCCTCTTGAGCATGTATGCTTCTGCTACTTGTTCTACATCACACTTCCTTCCGCAAACGGCGAAACGCTTTGACTCGGTGAGTTTCGCGGCATTCCGACTTCGATGCCCCGGTTGCCGAAATTCAGTTGCCTTTGAATTTCGGGTGATCCCTCTTGAGCATGTATGCTTCTGCTACTTGTTCTACATCACACTTCCTTCCGCAAACGGCGAAACGCTTTGACTCGGTGAGTTTCGCGGCATTCCGACTTCGATGCCCCGGTTGCCGAAATTCAGTTGCCTTTGAATTTCGGGTGATCCCTCTTGAGCATGTATGCTTCTGCTACTTGTTCTACATCACACTTCCTTCCGCAAACGGCGAAACGCTTTGACTCGGTGAGTTTCGCGGCATTCCGACTTCGATGCCCGGTTGCCGAAATTCAGTTGCCTTTGAATTTCGGGTGATCCCTCTTGAGCATGTATGCTTCTGCTACTTGTTCTACATCACACTTCCTTCCGCAAACGGCGAAACGCTTTGACTCGGTGAGTTTCGCGGCATTCCGACTTCGATGCCCCGGTTGCCGAAATTCAGTTGCCTTTGAATTTCGGGTGATCCCTCTTGAGCATGTATGCTTCTGCTACTTGTTCTACATCACACTTCTTCCGCAAACGGCGAAACGCTTTGACTCGGTGAGTTTCGCGGCATTCCGACTTCGATGCCCCGGTTGCCGAAATTCAGTTGCCTTTGAATTTCGGGTGATCCCTCTTGAGCATGTATGCTTCTGCTACTTGTTCTACATCACACTTCCTTCCGCAAACGGCGAAACGCTTTGACTCGGTGAGTTTCGCGGCATTCCGACTTCGATGCCCCGGTTGCCGAAATTCAGTTGCCTTTGAATTTCGGGTGATCCCTCTTGAGCATGTATGCTTCTGCTACTTGTTCTACATCACACTTCCTTCCGCAAACGGCGAAACGCTTTGACTCGGTGAGTTTCGCGGCATTCCGACTTCGATGCCCCGGTTGCCGAAATTCAGTTGCCTTTGAATTTCGGGTGATCCCTCTTGAGCATGTATGCTTCTGCTACTTGTTCTACATCACACTTCCTTCCGCAAAAGGCGAAACGCTTTGACTCGGTGAGTTTCGCGGCATTCCGACTTCGATGCCCGGTTGCCGAAATTCAGTTGCCTTTGAATTTCGGGTGATCCCTCTTGAGCATGTATGCTTCTGCTACTTGTTCTACATCACACTTCCTTCCGCAAACGGCGAAACGCTTTGACTCGGTGAGTTTCGCGGCATTCCGACTTCGATGCCCCGGTTGCCGAAATTCAGTTGCCTTTGAATTTCGGGTGATCCCTCTTGAGCATGTATGCTTCTGCTACTTGTTCTACATCACACTTCCTTCCGCAAACGGCGAAACGCTTTGACTCGGTGAGTTTCGCGGCATTCCGACTTCGATGCCCCGGTTGCCGAAATTCAGTTGCCTTTGAATTTCGGGTGATCCCTCTTGAGCATGTATGCTTCTGCTACTTGTTCTACATCACACTTCCTTCCGCAAACGGCGAAACGCTTTGACTCGGTGAGTTTCGCGGCATTCCGACTTCGATGCCCCGGTTGCCGAAATTCAGTTGCCTTTGAATTTCGGGTGATCCCTCTTGAGCATGTATGCTTCTGCTACTTGTTCTACATCACACTTCCTTCCGCAAACGGCGAAACGCTTTGACTCGGTGAGTTTCGCGGCATTCCGACTTCGATGCCCCGGTTGCCGAAATTCAGTTGCCTTTGAATTTCGGGTGATCCCTCTTGAGCATGTATGCTTCTGCTACTTGTTCTACATCACACTCCTTCCGCAAACGGCGAAACGCTTTGACTCGGTGAGTTTCGCGGCATTCCGACTTCGATGCCCCGGTTGCCGAAATTCAGTTGCCTTTGAATTTCGGGTGATCCCTCTTGAGCATGTATGCTTCTGCTACTTGTTCTACATCACACTTCTTCCGCAAACGGCGAAACGCTTTGACTCGGTGAGTTTCGCGGCATTCCGACTTCGATGCCCCGGTTGCCGAAATTCAGTTGCCTTTGAATTTCGGGTGATCCCTCTTGAGCATGTATGCTTCTGCTACTTGTTCTACATCACACTTCCTTCCGCAAACGGCGAAACGCTTTGACTCGGTGAGTTTCGCGGCATTCCGACTTCGATGCCCGGTTGCCGAAATTCAGTTGCCTTTGAATTTCGGGTGATCCCTCTTGAGCATGTATGCTTCTGCTACTTGTTCTACATCACACTTCCTTCCGCAAACGGCGAAACGCTTTGACTCGGTGAGTTTCGCGGCATTCCGACTTCGATGCCCCGGTTGCCGAAATTCAGTTGCCTTTGAATTTCGGGTGATCCCTCTTGAGCATGTATGCTTCTGCTACTTGTTCTACATCACACTTCTTCCGCAAACGGCGAAACGCTTTGACTCGGTGAGTTTCGCGGCATTCCGACTTCGATGCCCCGGTTGCCGAAATTCAGTTGCCTTTGAATTTCGGGTGATCCCTCTTGAGCATGTATGCTTCTGCTACTTGTTCTACATCACACTTCCTTCCGCAAACGGCGAAACGCTTTGACTCGGTGAGTTTCGCGGCATTCCGACTTCGATGCCCCGGTTGCCGAAATTCAGTTGCCTTTGAATTTCGGGTGATCCCTCTTGAGCATGTATGCTTCTGCTACTTGTTCTACATCACACTTCCTTCCGCAAACGGCGAAACGCTTTGACTCGGTGAGTTTCGCGGCATTCCGACTTCGATGCCCCGGTTGCCGAAATTCAGTTGCCTTTGAATTTCGGGTGATCCCTCTTGAGCATGTATGCTTCTGCTACTTGTTCTACATCACACTTCCTTCCGCAAACGGCGAAACGCTTTGACTCGGTGAGTTTCGCGGCATTCCGACTTCGATGCCCCGGTTGCCGAAATTCAGTTGCCTTTGAATTTCGGGTGATCCCTCTTGAGCATGTATGCTTCTGCTACTTGTTCTACATCACACTTCCTTCCGCAAACGGCGAAACGCTTTGACTCGGTGAGTTTCGCGGCATTCCGACTTCGATGCCCCGGTTGCCGAAATTCAGTTGCCTTTGAATTTCGGGTGATCCCTCTTGAGCATGTATGCTTCTGCTACTTGTTCTACATCACACTTCTTCCGCAAACGGCGAAACGCTTTGACTCGGTGAGTTTCGCGGCATTCCGACTTCGATGCCCCGGTTGCCGAAATTCAGTTGCCTTTGAATTTCGGGTGATCCCTCTTGAGCATGTATGCTTCTGCTACTTGTTCTACATCACACTTCTTCCGCAAACGGCGAAACGCTTTGACTCGGTGAGTTTCGCGGCATTCCGACTTCGATGCCCCGGTTGCCGAAATTCAGTTGCCTTTGAATTTCGGGTGATCCCTCTTGAGCATGTATGCTTCTGCTACTTGTTCTACATCACACTTCCTTCCGCAAACGGCGAAACGCTTTGACTCGGTGAGTTTCGCGGCATTCCGACTTCGATGCCCGGTTGCCGAAATTCAGTTGCCTTTGAATTTCGGGTGATCCCTCTTGAGCATGTATGCTTCTGCTACTTGTTCTACATCACACTTCCTTCCGCAAACGGCGAAACGCTTTGACTCGGTGAGTTTCGCGGCATTCCGACTTCGATGCCCCGGTTGCCGAAATTCAGTTGCCTTTGAATTTCGGGTGATCCCTCCTGAGCATGTATGCTTCTGCTACTTGTTCTACATCACACTTCCTTCCGCAAACGGCGAAACGCTTTGACTCGGTGAGTTTCGCGGCATTTCGACTTCGATGCCCCGGTTGCCGAAATTCAGTTGCCTTTGACTTTCGGGTGATCCCTCCTGAGCATGTATGCTTCTGCTACTTGTTCTACATCACACTTCTTTCCGCAAACGGCGAAACGCTTTGACTCGGTGAGTTTCGCGGCATTTCGACGTCGATGCCCCGGTTGCCGAAATTCAGTTGCCTTTGAATTTCGGGTGATCTCTGTTGAGCATGTATGCTTCTGCTACTTGTTCAACATCACACTTCCTTCCGCAAACGGCGAAATGCTTTGACACGGTGAGTTTCGCAGCATGTCGGCTTCGATGCCCCAGTTGCCGAAATTCAGTTGCCTTTGAATTTCGGGTGATCCCTCTTGAGCATGTATGCTTCTGCTACTTGTTCTACATCACACTTCCTTCCGCAAACGGCGAAACGCTTTGACTCGGTGAGTTTCGCGGCATGTCGGCTTCGATGCCCCGGTTGCCGAAATTCAGTTGCCTTTGAATTTCGGGTGATCCCTCTTGAGCATGTATGCTTCTGCTACTTGTTCTACATCACACTTCCTTCCGCAAACGGCAAAACGCTTTGACTCGGTGAGTTTCGCGGCATGTCGGCTTCGATGCCCCGGTTGCCGAAATTCAGTTGCCTTTGAATTTCGGGTGATCCCTCTTGAGCATGTATGCTTCTGCTACTTGTTCTACATCACACTTCCTTCCGCAAACGGCGAAACGCTTTGACTCGGTGAGTTTCGCGGCATTCCGACTTCGATGCCCCGGTTGCCGAAATTCAGTTGCCTTTGAATTTCGGGTGATCCCTCTTGAGCATGTATGCTTCTGCTACTTGTTCTACATCAACTTCCTTCCGCAAACGGCGAAACGCTTTGACTCGGTGAGTTTCGCGGCATTCCGACTTCGATGCCCCGGTTGCCGAAATTCAGTTGCCTTTGAATTTCGGGTGATCCCTCTTGAGCATGTATGCTTCTGCTACTTGTTCTACATCACACTTCCTTCCGCAAACGGCGAAACGCTTTGACTCGGTGAGTTTCGCGGCATTCCGACTTCGATGCCCCGTTGCCGAAATTCAGTTGCCTTTGAATTTCGGGTGATCCCTCTTGAGCATGTATGCTTCTGCTACTTGTTCTACATCACACTTCCTTCCGCAAACGGCGAAACGCTTTGACTCGGTGAGTTTCGCGGCATTCCGACTTCGATGCCCCGGTTGCCGAAATTCAGTTGCCTTTGAATTTCGGGTGATCCCTCTTGAGCATGTATGCTTCTGCTACTTGTTCTACATCACACTTCCTTCCGCAAACGGCGAAACGCTTTGACTCGGTGAGTTTCGCGGCATTCCGACTTCGATGCCCCGGTTGCCGAAATTCAGTTGCCTTTGAATTTCGGGTGATCCCTCTTGAGCATGTATGCTTCTGCTACTTGTTCTACATCACACTTCCTTCCGCAAACGGCGAAACGCTTTGACTCGGTGAGTTTCGCGGCATTCCGACTTCGATGCCCGGTTGCCGAAATTCAGTTGCCTTTGAATTTCGGGTGATCCCTCTTGAGCATGTATGCTTCTGCTACTTGTTCTACATCACACTTCCTTCCGCAAACGGCGAAACGCTTTGACTCGGTGAGTTTCGCGGCATTCCGACTTCGATGCCCCGGTTGCCGAAATTCAGTTGCCTTTGAATTTCGGGTGATCCCTCTTGAGCATGTATGCTTCTGCTACTTGTTCTACATCACACTTCCTTCCGCAAACGGCGAAACGCTTTGACTCGGTGAGTTTCGCGGCATTCCGACTTCGATGCCCCGGTTGCCGAAATTCAGTTGCCTTTGAATTTCGGGTGATCCCTCTTGAGCATGTATGCTTCTGCTACTTGTTCTACATCACACTTCCTTCCGCAAAGGGAAACGCTTTGACTCGGTGAGTTTCGCGGCATTCCGACTTCGATGCCCGGTTGCCGAAATTCAGTTGCCTTTGAATTTCGGGTGATCCCTCTTGAGCATGTATGCTTCTGCTACTTGTTCTACATCACACTTCTTCCGCAAACGGCGAAACGCTTTGACTCGGTGAGTTTCGCGGCATTCCGACTTCGATGCCCGGTTGCCGAAATTCAGTTGCCTTTGAATTTCGGGTGATCCCTCTTGAGCATGTATGCTTCTGCTACTTGTTCTACATCACACTTCCTTCCGCAAACGGCGAAACGCTTTGACTCGGTGAGTTTCGCGGCATTCCGACTTCGATGCCCCGGTTGCCGAAATTCAGTTGCCTTTGAATTTCGGGTGATCCCTCTTGAGCATGTATGCTTCTGCTACTTGTTCTACATCACACTTCCTTCCGCAAACGGCGAAACGCTTTGACTCGGTGAGTTTCGCGGCATTCCGACTTCGATGCCCGGTTGCCGAAATTCAGTTGCCTTTGAATTTCGGGTGATCCCTCTTGAGCATGTATGCTTCTGCTACTTGTTCTACATCACACTTCCTTCCGCAAACGGCGAAACGCTTTGACTCGGTGAGTTTCGCGGCATTCCGACTTCGATGCCCCGGTTGCCGAAATTCAGTTGCCTTTGAATTTCGGGTGATCCCTCTTGAGCATGTATGCTTCTGCTACTTGTTCTACATCACACTTCCTTCCGCAAACGGCGAAACGCTTTGACTCGGTGAGTTTCGCGGCATTCCGACTTCGATGCCCGGTTGCCGAAATTCAGTTGCCTTTGAATTTCGGGTGATCC
>CM055360.1:491506-529531 GCA_029228515.1 Populus alba x Populus x berolinensis
TTTGACTCGGTGAGTTTCGCGGCATTCCGACTTCGATGCCCCGGTTGCCGAAATTCAGTTGCCTTTGAATTTCGGGTGATCCCTCTTGAGCATGTATGCTTCTGCTACTTGTTCTACATCACACTTCCTTCCGCAAACGGCGAAACGCTTTGACTCGGTGAGTTTCGCGGCATTCCGACTTCGATGCCCCGGTTGCCGAAATTCAGTTGCCTTTGAATTTCGGGTGATCCCTCTTGAGCATGTATGCTTCTGCTACTTGTTCTACATCACACTTCTTCCGCAAACGGCGAAACGCTTTGACTCGGTGAGTTTCGCGGCATTCCGACTTCGATGCCCCGGTTGCCGAAATTCAGTTGCCTTTGAATTTCGGGTGATCCCTCTTGAGCATGTATGCTTCTGCTACTTGTTCTACATCACACTTCCTTCCGCAAACGCGAAACGCTTTGACTCGGTGAGTTTCGCGGCATTCCGACTTCGATGCCCCGGTTGCCGAAATTCAGTTGCCTTTGAATTTCGGTGTCCCTCTTGAGCATGTATGCTTCTGCTACTTGTTCTACATCACTTCTTCTTCCGCAAACGGCGAAACGCTTTGACTCGGTGAGTTTCGCGGCATTCCGACTTCGATGCCCGGTTGCCGAAATTCAGTTGCCTTTGAATTTCGGGTGATCCCTCTTGAGCATGTATGCTTCTGCTACTTGTTCTACATCACACTTCTTCCGCAAACGGCGAAACGCTTTGACTCGGTGAGTTTCGCGGCATTCCGACTTCGATGCCCCGGTTGCCGAAATTCAGTTGCCTTTGAATTTCGGGTGATCCCTCTTGAGCATGTATGCTTCTGCTACTTGTTCTACATCACACTTCCTTCCGCAAACGGCGAAACGCTTTGACTCGGTGAGTTTCGCGGCATTCCGACTTCGATGCCCGGTTGCCGAAATTCAGTTGCCTTTGAATTTCGGGTGATCCCTCTTGAGCATGTATGCTTCTGCTACTTGTTCTACATCACACTTCCTTCCGCAAACGGCGAAACGCTTTGACTCGGTGAGTTTCGCGGCATTCCGACTTCGATGCCCCGGTTGCCGAAATTCAGTTGCCTTTGAATTTCGGGTGATCCCTCTTGAGCATGTATGCTTCTGCTACTTGTTCTACATCACACTTCCTTCCGCAAACGGCGAAACGCTTTGACTCGGTGAGTTTCGCGGCATTCCGACTTCGATGCCCCGGTTGCCGAAATTCAGTTGCCTTTGAATTTCGGGTGATCCCTCTTGAGCATGTATGCTTCTGCTACTTGTTCTACATCACACTTCCTTCCGCAAACGGCGAAACGCTTTGACTCGGTGAGTTTCGCGGCATTCCGACTTCGATGCCCCGGTTGCCGAAATTCAGTTGCCTTTGAATTTCGGGTGATCCCTCTTGAGCATGTATGCTTCTGCTACTTGTTCTACATCACACTTCCTTCCGCAAACGGCGAAACGCTTTGACTCGGTGAGTTTCGCGGCATTCCGACTTCGATGCCCCGGTTGCCGAAATTCAGTTGCCTTTGAATTTCGGGTGATCCCTCTTGAGCATGTATGCTTCTGCTACTTGTTTCTACATCACACTTCCTTCGCAAACGGAACGCAAACTTTGACTCGGTGAGTTTCGCGGCATTCCGACTTCGATGCCCCGGTTGCCGAAATTCAGTTGCCTTTGAATTTCGGGTGATCCCTCTTGAGCATGTATGCTTCTGCTACTTGTTCTACATCACACTTCCTTCCCAAAAAGCGAAACGCTTTGACTCGGTGAGTTTCGCGGCATTCCGACTTCGATGCCCCGGTTGCCGAAATTCAGTTGCCTTTGAATTTCGGGTGATCCCTCTTGAGCATGTATGCTTCTGCTACTTGTTCTACATCACACTTCTTCCGCAAACGGCGAAACGCTTTGACTCGGTGAGTTTCGCGGCATTCCGACTTCGATGCCCGGTTGCCGAAATTCAGTTGCCTTTGAATTTCGGGTGATCCCTCTTGAGCATGTATGCTTCTGCTACTTGTTCTACATCACTTCCTTCCGCAAACGGCGAAACGCTTTGACTCGGTGAGTTTCGCGGCATTCCGACTTCGATGCCCCGGTTGCCGAAATTCAGTTGCCTTTGAATTTCGGGTGATCCCTCTTGAGCATGTATGCTTCTGCTACTTGTTCTACATCACACTTCCTTCCGCAAACGGCGAAACGCTTTGACTCGGTGAGTTTCGCGGCATTCCGACTTCGATGCCCCGGTTGCCGAAATTCAGTTGCCTTTGAATTTCGGGTGATCCCTCTTGAGCATGTATGCTTCTGCTACTTGTTCTACATCACACTTCCTTCCGCAAAAGCGAAACGCTTTGACTCGGTGAGTTTCGCGGCATTCCGACTTCGATGCCCCGGTTGCCGAAATTCAGTTGCCTTTGAATTTCGGGTGATCCCTCTTGAGCATGTATGCTTCTGCTACTTGTTCTACATCACACTTCCTTCCGCAAACGGCGAAACGCTTTGACTCGGTGAGTTTCGCGGCATTCCGACTTCGATGCCCCGGTTGCCGAAATTCAGTTGCCTTTGAATTTCGGGTGATCCCTCTTGAGCATGTATGCTTCTGCTACTTGTTCTACATCACACTTCCTTCCGCAAACGGCGAAACGCTTTGACTCGGTGAGTTTCGCGGCATTCCGACTTCGATGCCCCGGTTGCCGAAATTCAGTTGCCTTTGAATTTCGGGTGATCCCTCTTGAGCATGTATGCTTCTGCTACTTGTTCTACATCACACTTCCTTCCGCAAACGGCGAAACGCTTTGACTCGGTGAGTTTCGCGGCATTCCGACTTCGATGCCCGGTTGCCGAAATTCAGTTGCCTTTGAATTTCGGGTGATCCCTCTTGAGCATGTATGCTTCTGCTACTTGTTCTACATCACACTTCCTTCCGCAAACGGCGAAACGCTTTGACTCGGTGAGTTTCGCGGCATTCCGACTTCGATGCCCCGGTTGCCGAAATTCAGTTGCCTTTGAATTTCGGGTGATCCCTCTTGAGCATGTATGCTTCTGCTACTTGTTCTACATCACACTTCCTTCCGCAAACGGCGAAACGCTTTGACTCGGTGAGTTTCGCGGCATTCCGACTTCGATGCCCGGTTGCCGAAATTCAGTTGCCTTTGAATTTCGGGTGATCCCTCTTGAGCATGTATGCTTCTGCTACTTGTTCTACATCACACTTCTTCCGCAAACAGCGAAACGCTTTGACTCGGTGAGTTTCGCGGCATTCCGACTTCGATGCCCCGGTTGCCGAAATTCAGTTGCCTTTGAATTTCGGGTGATCCCTCTTGAGCATGTATGCTTCTGCTACTTGTTCTACATCACACTTCTTCCGCAAACGGCGAAACGCTTTGACTCGGTGAGTTTCGCGGCATTCCGACTTCGATGCCCCGGTTGCCGAAATTCAGTTGCCTTTGAATTTCGGGTGATCCCTCTTGAGCATGTATGCTTCTGCTACTTGTTCTACATCACACTTCTTCCGCAAACGGCGAAACGCTTTGACTCGGTGAGTTTCGCGGCATTCCGACTTCGATGCCCGGTTGCCGAAATTCAGTTGCCTTTGAATTTCGGGTGATCCCTCTTGAGCATGTATGCTTCTGCTACTTGTTCTACATCACACTTCTTCCGCAAACGGCGAAACGCTTTGACTCGGTGAGTTTCGCGGCATTCCGACTTCGATGCCCCGGTTGCCGAAATTCAGTTGCCTTTGAATTTCGGGTGATCCCTCTTGAGCATGTATGCTTCTGCTACTTGTTCTACATCACACTTCTTCCGCAAACGGCGAAACGCTTTGACTCGGTGAGTTTCGCGGCATTCCGACTTCGATGCCCCGGTTGCCGAAATTCAGTTGCCTTTGAATTTCGGGTGATCCCTCTTGAGCATGTATGCTTCTGCTACTTGTTCTACATCACACTTCCTTCCGCAAACGGCGAAACGCTTTGACTCGGTGAGTTTCGCGGCATTCCGACTTCGATGCCCCGGTTGCCGAAATTCAGTTGCCTTTGAATTTCGGGTGATCCCTCTTGAGCATGTATGCTTCTGCTACTTGTTCTACATCACACTTCCTTCCGCAAAGGCGAAACGCTTTGACTCGGTGAGTTTCGCGGCATTCCGACTTCGATGCCCCGGTTGCCGAAATTCAGTTGCCTTTGAATTTCGGGTGATCCCTCTTGAGCATGTATGCTTCTGCTACTTGTTCTACATCACACTTCTTCCGCAAACGGCGGAACGCTTTGACTCGGTGAGTTTCGCGGTATTCCGACTTCGATGCCCCGGTTGCCGAAATTCAGTTGCCTTTGAATTTCGGGTGATCCCTCTTGAGCATGTATGCTTCTGCTACTTGTTCTACATCACACTTTCCTTCCGCAAACAGCGAAACGCTTTGACTCGGTGAGTTTCGCGGTATTCCGACTTCGATGCCCCGGTTGCCGAAATTCAGTTGCCTTTGAATTTCGGGTGATCCCTCTTGAGCATGTATGCTTCTGCTACTTGTTCTATATCACACTTCCTTCTGCAAACAACGAAACGCTTTGACTCGGTGAGTTTCGCGGCATTCCGACTTCGATGCACCGGTTGCCGAAATTCAGTTGCCTTTGAATTTCCGGGTAAATCCCTCTTGAGCATGTATGCTTCTGCTACTTGTTCTACATCACACTTCCTTCCGCAAAGCGAAACGCTTTGACTCGGTGAGTTTCGCGGCATTCCGACTTCGATGCCCGGTTGCCGAAATTCAGTTGCCTTTGAATTTCGGGTGATCCCTCTTGAGCATGTATGCTTCTGCTACTTGTTCCATATCACACTTCTTCCGCAAACGGCGAAACGCTTTGACTCGGTGAGTTTCGCGGCATTCCGACTTCGATGCCCCGGTTGCCGAAATTCAGTTGCCTTTGAATTTCGGGTGATCCCTCTTGAGCTTGTATGCTTCTGCTACTTGTTCTACATCACACTTCCTTCCGCAAAGGCGAAACGCTTTGACTCGTGAGTTTCGCGCATTCCGACTTCGATGCCCCGGTTGCCGAAATTCAGTTGCCTTTGAATTTCGGGTGATCCCTCTTGAGCATGTATGCTTCTGCTACTTGTTCTACATCACACTTCCTTCCGCAAACGGCGAAACGCTTTGACACGGTGAGTTTCGCGGCATTCAGACTTTGATGCCCCGGTTGCCGAAATTCAGTTGCCTTTGAATTTCGGGTGATCCCTCTTGAGCATGAATGCTTCTGGTACTTGTTATACATCACACTTCCTTCCGCAAACGGAGAAACGCTTTGACTCGGTGAGTTTCGCGGCATTCCGACTTCGATGCCCCGGTTGCCGAAATTCAGTTGCCTTTGAATTTCGGGTGATCCGTCTTGAGCATGTATGCTTCTGCTACTTGTTCTACATCAGACTTCTTCCGCAAACGGCGAAACGCTTTGACTCGGTGAGTTTCGCGGCATTCCAACTTCGATGCCCCGGTTGCCGAAATTCAGTTGCCTTTGAATTTCGGGTGATCCGTCTTGAGCATGTATGCTTCTGCTACTTGTTCTACATCACACTTCCTTCCGCAAATAGCGAAACGCTTTGACTCGGTGAGTTTCACGGCATTCCGACTTGGATGCCCCGGTTGCCGAAATTCAGTTGCCTTTGAATTTCGGGTGATCCCTCTTGAGCATGTATGCTTCTGCTACTTGTTCTACATCACACTTCCTTCCGCAAACGGAGAAATGCTTTGACTCGGTGAGTTTCGCGGCATTCCAACTTCGATGCCCCGGTTGCCGAAATTCAGTTGCCTTTGAATTTCGGGTGAACCCTCTTGAGCTTGTATGCTTCTGCTACTTGTTCTACATCATACTTCCTTCCGCAAACGGCGAAACGCTTTGACTCGGTGAGTTTCGCGGCATTCCGACTTCGATGCCCCGTTTGCCGAAATTCAGTTGCCTTTGAATTTCGGGTGATCCCTCTTGAGCATGTATGCTTCTGCTACTTCTTCTACATCAGACTTCCTTCCGCAAAAAGGCGAAACGCATTGACTCGGTGAGTTTCTCGGCATTCCGACTTCGATGCCCCGGTTGCCGAAATTGAGTTGCCTTTGAATTTCGGGTGATCCATCTTGAGCATGTATGCTTCTGCTACTTGTTCTACATCATACTTCCTTCCGCAAACGGCGAAACGCTTTGACTCGGTGAGTTTCGCGGCATTCCGACTTCGATGCCCCGGTTGCCGAAATTCAGTTGCCTTTGAATTTCGGGTGATCCCTCTTGAGCATGTATGCTTCTGCTACTTGTTCTCCATCACACTTCTTCCGCAAACGGCGAAACGCTTTGACTCGGTGAGTTTCGCGGCATTCCGACTTCGATGCCCCGGTTGCCGAAATTCAGTTGCCTTTGAATTTCGGGTGATCCCTCTTGAGCATGTATGCTTCTGCTACTTGTTCTACATCACACTTCTTCCGCAAATGGCGAAACGCTTTGACTCGGTGAGTTTCGCGGCATTCCGACTTCGATGCCCGGTTGCCGAAATTCAGTTGCCTTTGAATTTCGGGTGATCCCTCTTGAGCATGTATGCTTCTGCTACTTGTTCTACATCACACTTCCTTCCGCAAACGGCGAAACGCTTTGACTCGGTGAGTTTCGCGGCATTCCGACTTCGATGCCCCGTTGCCGAAATTCAGTTGCCTTTGAATTTCGGGTGATCCCTCTTGAGCATGTATGCTTCTGCTACTTGTTCTACATCACACTTTCTTCCGCAAACGGCGAAACGCTTTGACTCGGTGAGTTTCGCGGCATTCCGACTTCGATGCCCCGGTTGCCGAAATTCAGTTGCCTTTGAATTTCGGGTGATCCCTCTTGAGCATGTATGCTTCTGCTACTTGTTCTACATCACACTTCCTTCCGCAAACGGCGAAACGCTTTGACTCGGTGAGTTTCGCGGCATTCCGACTTCGATGCCCCGGTTGCCGAAATTCAGTTGCCTTTGAATTTCGGGTGATCCCTCTTGAGCATGTATGCTTCTGCTACTTGTTCTACATCACACTTCTTCCGCAAACGGCGAAACGCTTTGACTCGGTGAGTTTCGCGGCATTCCGACTTCGATGCCCGGTTGCCGAAATTCAGTTGCCTTTGAATTTCGGGTGATCCCTCTTGAGCATGTATGCTTCTGCTACTTGTTCTACATCACACTTCCTTCCGCAAACGGCGAAACGCTTTGACTCGGTGAGTTTCGCGGCATTCCGACTTCGATGCCCGGTTGCCGAAATTCAGTTGCCTTTGAATTTCGGGTGATCCCTCTTGAGCATGTATGCTTCTGCTACTTGTTCTACATCAACTCCTTCCGCAAACGGCGAAACGCTTTGACTCGGTGAGTTTCGCGGCATTCCGACTTCGATGCCCCGGTTGCCGAAATTCAGTTGCCTTTGAATTTCGGGTGATCCCTCTTGAGCATGTATGCTTCTGCTACTTGTTCTACATCACACTTCTTCCGCAAACGGCGAAACGCTTTGACTCGGTGAGTTTCGCGGCATTCCGACTTCGATGCCCCGGTTGCCGAAATTCAGTTGCCTTTGAATTTCGGGTGATCCCTCTTGAGCATGTATGCTTCTGCTACTTGTTCTACATCACACTTCCTTCCGCAAACGGCGAAACGCTTTGACTCGGTGAGTTTCGCGGCATTCCGACTTCGATGCCCCGGTTGCCGAAATTCAGTTGCCTTTGAATTTCGGGTGATCCCTCTTGAGCATGTATGCTTCTGCTACTTGTTCTACATCACACTTCCTTCCGCAAACGGCGAAACGCTTTGACTCGGTGAGTTTCGCGGCATTCCGACTTCGATGCCCGGTTGCCGAAATTCAGTTGCCTTTGAATTTCGGGTGATCCCTCTTGAGCATGTATGCTTCTGCTACTTGTTCTACATCACACTTCCTTCCGCAAACGGCGAAACGCTTTGACTCGGTGAGTTTCGCGGCATTCCGACTTCGATGCCCCGGTTGCCGAAATTCAGTTGCCTTTGAATTTCGGGTGATCCCTCTTGAGCATGTATGCTTCTGCTACTTGTTCTACATCACACTTCCTTCCGCAAACGGCGAAACGCTTTGACTCGGTGAGTTTCGCGGCATTCCGACTTCGATGCCCGGTTGCCGAAATTCAGTTGCCTTTGAATTTCGGGTGATCCCTCTTGAGCATGTATGCTTCTGCTACTTGTTCTACATCACACTTCCTTCCGCAAACGGCGAAACGCTTTGACTCGGTGAGTTTCGCGGCATTCCGACTTCGATGCCCCGGTTGCCGAAATTCAGTTGCCTTTGAATTTCGGGTGATCCCTCTTGAGCATGTATGCTTCTGCTACTTGTTCTACATCACACTTCCTTCCGCAAACGGCGAAACGCTTTGACTCGGTGAGTTTCGCGGCATTCCGACTTCGATGCCCCGGTTGCCGAAATTCAGTTGCCTTTGAATTTCGGGTGATCCCTCTTGAGCATGTATGCTTCTGCTACTTGTTCTACATCACACTTCCTTCCGCAAACGGCGAAACGCTTTGACTCGGTGAGTTTCGCGGCATTCCGACTTCGATGCCCCGGTTGCCGAAATTCAGTTGCCTTTGAATTTCGGGTGATCCCTCTTGAGCATGTATGCTTCTGCTACTTGTTCTACATCACACTTCTTCCGCAAACGGCGAAACGCTTTGACTCGGTGAGTTTCGCGGCATTCCGACTTCGATGCCCGGTTGCCGAAATTCAGTTGCCTTTGAATTTCGGGTGATCCCTCTTGAGCATGTATGCTTCTGCTACTTGTTCTACATCACACTTCCTTCCGCAAACGGCGAAACGCTTTGACTCGGTGAGTTTCGCGGCATTCCGACTTCGATGCCCCGGTTGCCGAAATTCAGTTGCCTTTGAATTTCGGGTGATCCCTCTTGAGCATGTATGCTTCTGCTACTTGTTCTACATCACACTTCCTTCCGCAAACGGCGAAACGCTTTGACTCGGTGAGTTTCGCGGCATTCCGACTTCGATGCCCCGGTTGCCGAAATTCAGTTGCCTTTGAATTTCGGGTGATCCCTCTTGAGCATGTATGCTTCTGCTACTTGTTCTACATCACACTTCTTCCGCAAACGGCGAAACGCTTTGACTCGGTGAGTTTCGCGGCATTCCGACTTCGATGCCCCGGTTGCCGAAATTCAGTTGCCTTTGAATTTCGGGTGATCCCTCTTGAGCATGTATGCTTCTGCTACTTGTTCTACATCACACTTCTTCCGCAAACGGCGAAACGCTTTGACTCGGTGAGTTTCGCGGCATTCCGACTTCGATGCCCCGGTTGCCGAAATTCAGTTGCCTTTGAATTTCGGGTGATCCCTCTTGAGCATGTATGCTTCTGCTACTTGTTCTACATCACACTTCCTTCCGCAAACGGCGAAACGCTTTGACTCGGTGAGTTTCGCGGCATTCCGACTTCGATGCCCCGGTTGCCGAAATTCAGTTGCCTTTGAATTTCGGGTGATCCCTCTTGAGCATGTATGCTTCTGCTACTTGTTCTACATCACACTTCCTTCCGCAAACAGCGAAACGCTTTGACTCGGTGAGTTTCGCGGCATTCCGACTTCGATGCCCGGTTGCCGAAATTCAGTTGCCTTTGAATTTCGGGTGATCCCTCTTGAGCATGTATGCTTCTGCTACTTGTTCTACATCACACTTCCTTCCGCAAACGGCGAAACGCTTTGACTCGGTGAGTTTCGCGGCATTCCGACTTCGATGCCCCGGTTGCCGAAATTCAGTTGCCTTTGAATTTCGGGTGATCCCTCTTGAGCATGTATGCTTCTGCTACTTGTTCTACATCACACTTCTTCCGCAAACGGCGAAACGCTTTGACTCGGTGAGTTTCGCGGCATTCCGACTTCGATGCCCCGGTTGCCGAAATTCAGTTGCCTTTGAATTTCGGGTGATCCCTCTTGAGCATGTATGCTTCTGCTACTTGTTCTACATCACACTTCCTTCCGCAAACGGCGAAACGCTTTGACTCGGTGAGTTTCGCGGCATTCCGACTTCGATGCCCCGGTTGCCGAAATTCAGTTGCCTTTGAATTTCGGGTGATCCCTCTTGAGCATGTATGCTTCTGCTACTTGTTCTACATCACACTTCTTCCGCAAACGGCGAAACGCTTTGACTCGGTGAGTTTCGCGGCATTCCGACTTCGATGCCCCGGTTGCCGAAATTCAGTTGCCTTTGAATTTCGGGTGATCCCTCTTGAGCATGTATGCTTCTGCTACTTGTTCTACATCACACTTCCTTCCGCAAACGGCGAAACGCTTTGACTCGGTGAGTTTCGCGGCATTCCGACTTCGATGCCCCGGTTGCCGAAATTCAGTTGCCTTTGAATTTCGGGTGATCCCTCTTGAGCATGTATGCTTCTGCTACTTGTTCTACATCACACTTCTTCCGCAAACGGCGAAACGCTTTGACTCGGTGAGTTTCGCGGCATTCCGACTTCGATGCCCCGGTTGCCGAAATTCAGTTGCCTTTGAATTTCGGGTGATCCCTCTTGAGCATGTATGCTTCTGCTACTTGTTCTACATCACACTTCTTCCGCAAACGGCGAAACGCTTTGACTCGGTGAGTTTCGCGGCATTCCGACTTCGATGCCCCGGTTGCCGAAATTCAGTTGCCTTTGAATTTCGGGTGATCCCTCTTGAGCATGTATGCTTCTGCTACTTGTTCTACATCACACTTCTTCCGCAAACGGCGAAACGCTTTGACTCGGTGAGTTTCGCGGCATTCCGACTTCGATGCCCCGGTTGCCGAAATTCAGTTGCCTTTGAATTTCGGGTGATCCCTCTTGAGCATGTATGCTTCTGCTACTTGTTCTACATCACACTTCCTTCCGCAAACGGCGAAACGCTTTGACTCGGTGAGTTTCGCGGCATTCCGACTTCGATGCCCCGGTTGCCGAAATTCAGTTGCCTTTGAATTTCGGGTGATCCCTCTTGAGCATGTATGCTTCTGCTACTTGTTCTACATCACACTTCTTCCGCAAACGGCGAAACGCTTTGACTCGGTGAGTTTCGCGGCATTCCGACTTCGATGCCCCGGTTGCCGAAATTCAGTTGCCTTTGAATTTCGGGTGATCCCTCTTGAGCATGTATGCTTCTGCTACTTGTTCTACATCACACTTCCTTCCGCAAACGGCGAAACGCTTTGACTCGGTGAGTTTCGCGGCATTCCGACTTCGATGCCCCGGTTGCCGAAATTCAGTTGCCTTTGAATTTCGGGTGATCCCTCTTGAGCATGTATGCTTCTGCTACTTGTTCTACATCACACTTCTTCCGCAAACGGCGAAACGCTTTGACTCGGTGAGTTTCGCGGCATTCCGACTTCGATGCCCGGTTGCCGAAATTCAGTTGCCTTTGAATTTCGGGTGATCCCTCTTGAGCATGTATGCTTCTGCTACTTGTTCTACATCACACTTCCTTCCGCAAACGGCGAAACGCTTTGACTCGGTGAGTTTCGCGGCATTCCGACTTCGATGCCCCGGTTGCCGAAATTCAGTTGCCTTTGAATTTCGGGTGATCCCTCTTGAGCATGTATGCTTCTGCTACTTGTTCTACATCACACTTCCTTCCGCAAACGGCGAAACGCTTTGACTCGGTGAGTTTCGCGGCATTCCGACTTCGATGCCCCGGTTGCCGAAATTCAGTTGCCTTTGAATTTCGGGTGATCCCTCTTGAGCATGTATGCTTCTGCTACTTGTTCTACATCACACTTCCTTCCGCAAACGGCGAAACGCTTTGACTCGGTGAGTTTCGCGGCATTCCGACTTCGATGCCCCGGTTGCCGAAATTCAGTTGCCTTTGAATTTCGGGTGATCCCTCTTGAGCATGTATGCTTCTGCTACTTGTTCTACATCACACTTCTTCCGCAAACGGCGAAACGCTTTGACTCGGTGAGTTTCGCGGCATTCCGACTTCGATGCCCCGGTTGCCGAAATTCAGTTGCCTTTGAATTTCGGGTGATCCCTCTTGAGCATGTATGCTTCTGCTACTTGTTCTACATCACACTTCCTTCCGCAAACGGCGAAACGCTTTGACTCGGTGAGTTTCGCGGCATTCCGACTTCGATGCCCCGGTTGCCGAAATTCAGTTGCCTTTGAATTTCGGGTGATCCCTCTTGAGCATGTATGCTTCTGCTACTTGTTCTACATCACACTTCTTCCGCAAACGGCGAAACGCTTTGACTCGGTGAGTTTCGCGGCATTCCGACTTCGATGCCCCGGTTGCCGAAATTCAGTTGCCTTTGAATTTCGGGTGATCCCTCTTGAGCATGTATGCTTCTGCTACTTGTTCTACATCACACTTCTTCCGCAAACGGCGAAACGCTTTGACTCGGTGAGTTTCGCGGCATTCCGACTTCGATGCCCCGGTTGCCGAAATTCAGTTGCCTTTGAATTTCGGGTGATCCCTCTTGAGCATGTATGCTTCTGCTACTTGTTCTACATCACACTTCCTTCCGCAAACGGCGAAACGCTTTGACTCGGTGAGTTTCGCGGCATTCCGACTTCGATGCCCCGGTTGCCGAAATTCAGTTGCCTTTGAATTTCGGGTGATCCCTCTTGAGCATGTATGCTTCTGCTACTTGTTCTACATCACACTTCCTTCCGCAAACGGCGAAACGCTTTGACTCGGTGAGTTTCGCGGCATTCCGACTTCGATGCCCCGGTTGCCGAAATTCAGTTGCCTTTGAATTTCGGGTGATCCCTCTTGAGCATGTATGCTTCTGCTACTTGTTCTACATCACACTTCCTTCCGCAAACGGCGAAACGCTTTGACTCGGTGAGTTTCGCGGCATTCCGACTTCGATGCCCCGGTTGCCGAAATTCAGTTGCCTTTGAATTTCGGGTGATCCCTCTTGAGCATGTATGCTTCTGCTACTTGTTCTACATCACACTTCCTTCCGCAAACGGCGAAACGCTTTGACTCGGTGAGTTTCGCGGCATTCCGACTTCGATGCCCCGGTTGCCGAAATTCAGTTGCCTTTGAATTTCGGGTGATCCCTCTTGAGCATGTATGCTTCTGCTACTTGTTCTACATCACACTTCTTCCGCAAACGGCGAAACGCTTTGACTCGGTGAGTTTCGCGGCATTCCGACTTCGATGCCCCGGTTGCCGAAATTCAGTTGCCTTTGAATTTCGGGTGATCCCTCTTGAGCATGTATGCTTCTGCTACTTGTTCTACATCACACTTCCTTCCGCAAACGGCGAAACGCTTTGACTCGGTGAGTTTCGCGGCATTCCGACTTCGATGCCCCGGTTGCCGAAATTCAGTTGCCTTTGAATTTCGGGTGATCCCTCTTGAGCATGTATGCTTCTGCTACTTGTTCTACATCACACTTCTTCCGCAAACGGCGAAACGCTTTGACTCGGTGAGTTTCGCGGCATTCCGACTTCGATGCCCCGGTTGCCGAAATTCAGTTGCCTTTGAATTTCGGGTGATCCCTCTTGAGCATGTATGCTTCTGCTACTTGTTCTACATCACACTTCTTCCGCAAACGGCGAAACGCTTTGACTCGGTGAGTTTCGCGGCATTCCGACTTCGATGCCCCGGTTGCCGAAATTCAGTTGCCTTTGAATTTCGGGTGATCCCTCTTGAGCATGTATGCTTCTGCTACTTGTTCTACATCACACTTCTTCCGCAAACGGCGAAACGCTTTGACTCGGTGAGTTTCGCGGCATTCCGACTTCGATGCCCCGGTTGCCGAAATTCAGTTGCCTTTGAATTTCGGGTGATCCCTCTTGAGCATGTATGCTTCTGCTACTTGTTCTACATCACACTTCTTCCGCAAACGGCGAAACGCTTTGACTCGGTGAGTTTCGCGGCATTCCGACTTCGATGCCCCGGTTGCCGAAATTCAGTTGCCTTTGAATTTCGGGTGATCCCTCTTGAGCATGTATGCTTCTGCTACTTGTTCTACATCACACTTCCTTCCGCAAACGGCGAAACGCTTTGACTCGGTGAGTTTCGCGGCATTCCGACTTCGATGCCCCGGTTGCCGAAATTCAGTTGCCTTTGAATTTCGGGTGATCCCTCTTGAGCATGTATGCTTCTGCTACTTGTTCTACATCACACTTCTTCCGCAAACGGCGAAACGCTTTGACTCGGTGAGTTTCGCGGCATTCCGACTTCGATGCCCCGGTTGCCGAAATTCAGTTGCCTTTGAATTTCGGGTGATCCCTCTTGAGCATGTATGCTTCTGCTACTTGTTCTACATCACACTTCCTTCCGCAAACGGCGAAACGCTTTGACTCGGTGAGTTTCGCGGCATTCCGACTTCGATGCCCCGGTTGCCGAAATTCAGTTGCCTTTGAATTTCGGGTGATCCCTCTTGAGCATGTATGCTTCTGCTACTTGTTCTACATCACACTTTCTTCCGCAAACGGCGAAACGCTTTGACTCGGTGAGTTTCGCGGCATTCCGACTTCGATGCCCCGGTTGCCGAAATTCAGTTGCCTTTGAATTTCGGGTGATCCCTCTTGAGCATGTATGCTTCTGCTACTTGTTCTACATCACACTTCCTTCCGCAAACGGCGAAACGCTTTGACTCGGTGAGTTTCGCGGCATTCCGACTTCGATGCCCCGGTTGCCGAAATTCAGTTGCCTTTGAATTTCGGGTGATCCCTCTTGAGCATGTATGCTTCTGCTACTTGTTCTACATCACACTTCCTTCCGCAAACGGCGAAACGCTTTGACTCGGTGAGTTTCGCGGCATTCCGACTTCGATGCCCCGGTTGCCGAAATTCAGTTGCCTTTGAATTTCGGGTGATCCCTCTTGAGCATGTATGCTTCTGCTACTTGTTCTACATCACACTTCTTCCGCAAACGGCGAAACGCTTTGACTCGGTGAGTTTCGCGGCATTCCGACTTCGATGCCCCGGTTGCCGAAATTCAGTTGCCTTTGAATTTCGGGTGATCCCTCTTGAGCATGTATGCTTCTGCTACTTGTTCTACATCACACTTCTTCCGCAAACGGCGAAACGCTTTGACTCGGTGAGTTTCGCGGCATTCCGACTTCGATGCCCCGGTTGCCGAAATTCAGTTGCCTTTGAATTTCGGGTGATCCCTCTTGAGCATGTATGCTTCTGCTACTTGTTCTACATCACACTTCTTCCGCAAACGGCGAAACGCTTTGACTCGGTGAGTTTCGCGGCATTCCGACTTCGATGCCCCGGTTGCCGAAATTCAGTTGCCTTTGAATTTCGGGTGATCCCTCTTGAGCATGTATGCTTCTGCTACTTGTTCTACATCACACTTCCTTCCGCAAACGGCGAAACGCTTTGACTCGGTGAGTTTCGCGGCATTCCGACTTCGATGCCCCGGTTGCCGAAATTCAGTTGCCTTTGAATTTCGGGTGATCCCTCTTGAGCATGTATGCTTCTGCTACTTGTTCTACATCACACTTCTTCCGCAAACGGCGAAACGCTTTGACTCGGTGAGTTTCGCGGCATTCCGACTTCGATGCCCCGGTTGCCGAAATTCAGTTGCCTTTGAATTTCGGGTGATCCCTCTTGAGCATGTATGCTTCTGCTACTTGTTCTACATCACACTTCTTCCGCAAACGGCGAAACGCTTTGACTCGGTGAGTTTCGCGGCATTCCGACTTCGATGCCCCGGTTGCCGAAATTCAGTTGCCTTTGAATTTCGGGTGATCCCTCTTGAGCATGTATGCTTCTGCTACTTGTTCTACATCACACTTCCTTCCGCAAACGGCGAAACGCTTTGACTCGGTGAGTTTCGCGGCATTCCGACTTCGATGCCCCGGTTGCCGAAATTCAGTTGCCTTTGAATTTCGGGTGATCCCTCTTGAGCATGTATGCTTCTGCTACTTGTTCTACATCACACTTCTTCCGCAAACGGCGAAACGCTTTGACTCGGTGAGTTTCGCGGCATTCCGACTTCGATGCCCCGGTTGCCGAAATTCAGTTGCCTTTGAATTTCGGGTGATCCCTCTTGAGCATGTATGCTTCTGCTACTTGTTCTACATCACACTTCTTCCGCAAACGGCGAAACGCTTTGACTCGGTGAGTTTCGCGGCATTCCGACTTCGATGCCCCGGTTGCCGAAATTCAGTTGCCTTTGAATTTCGGGTGATCCCTCTTGAGCATGTATGCTTCTGCTACTTGTTCTACATCACACTTCCTTCCGCAAACGGCGAAACGCTTTGACTCGGTGAGTTTCGCGGCATTCCGACTTCGATGCCCCGGTTGCCGAAATTCAGTTGCCTTTGAATTTCGGGTGATCCCTCTTGAGCATGTATGCTTCTGCTACTTGTTCTACATCACACTTCTTCCGCAAACGGCGAAACGCTTTGACTCGGTGAGTTTCGCGGCATTCCGACTTCGATGCCCCGGTTGCCGAAATTCAGTTGCCTTTGAATTTCGGGTGATCCCTCTTGAGCATGTATGCTTCTGCTACTTGTTCTACATCACACTTCTTCCGCAAACGGCGAAACGCTTTGACTCGGTGAGTTTCGCGGCATTCCGACTTCGATGCCCCGGTTGCCGAAATTCAGTTGCCTTTGAATTTCGGGTGATCCCTCTTGAGCATGTATGCTTCTGCTACTTGTTCTACATCACACTTCTTCCGCAAACGGCGAAACGCTTTGACTCGGTGAGTTTCGCGGCATTCCGACTTCGATGCCCCGGTTGCCGAAATTCAGTTGCCTTTGAATTTCGGGTGATCCCTCTTGAGCATGTATGCTTCTGCTACTTGTTCTACATCACACTTCCTTCCGCAAACGGCGAAACGCTTTGACTCGGTGAGTTTCGCGGCATTCCGACTTCGATGCCCCGGTTGCCGAAATTCAGTTGCCTTTGAATTTCGGGTGATCCCTCTTGAGCATGTATGCTTCTGCTACTTGTTCTACATCACACTTCCTTCCGCAAACGGCGAAACGCTTTGACTCGGTGAGTTTCGCGGCATTCCGACTTCGATGCCCCGGTTGCCGAAATTCAGTTGCCTTTGAATTTCGGGTGATCCCTCTTGAGCATGTATGCTTCTGCTACTTGTTCTACATCACACTTCCTTCCGCAAACGGCGAAACGCTTTGACTCGGTGAGTTTCGCGGCATTCCGACTTCGATGCCCCGGTTGCCGAAATTCAGTTGCCTTTGAATTTCGGGTGATCCCTCTTGAGCATGTATGCTTCTGCTACTTGTTCTACATCACACTTCCTTCCGCAAACGGCGAAACGCTTTGACTCGGTGAGTTTCGCGGCATTCCGACTTCGATGCCCCGGTTGCCGAAATTCAGTTGCCTTTGAATTTCGGGTGATCCCTCTTGAGCATGTATGCTTCTGCTACTTGTTCTACATCACACTTCTTCCGCAAACGGCGAAACGCTTTGACTCGGTGAGTTTCGCGGCATTCCGACTTCGATGCCCCGGTTGCCGAAATTCAGTTGCCTTTGAATTTCGGGTGATCCCTCTTGAGCATGTATGCTTCTGCTACTTGTTCTACATCACACTTCTTCCGCAAACGGCGAAACGCTTTGACTCGGTGAGTTTCGCGGCATTCCGACTTCGATGCCCCGGTTGCCGAAATTCAGTTGCCTTTGAATTTCGGGTGATCCCTCTTGAGCATGTATGCTTCTGCTACTTGTTCTACATCACACTTCCTTCCGCAAACGGCGAAACGCTTTGACTCGGTGAGTTTCGCGGCATTCCGACTTCGATGCCCCGGTTGCCGAAATTCAGTTGCCTTTGAATTTCGGGTGATCCCTCTTGAGCATGTATGCTTCTGCTACTTGTTCTACATCACACTTCCTTCCGCAAACGGCGAAACGCTTTGACTCGGTGAGTTTCGCGGCATTCCGACTTCGATGCCCCGGTTGCCGAAATTCAGTTGCCTTTGAATTTCGGGTGATCCCTCTTGAGCATGTATGCTTCTGCTACTTGTTCTACATCACACTTCCTTCCGCAAACGGCGAAACGCTTTGACTCGGTGAGTTTCGCGGCATTCCGACTTCGATGCCCCGGTTGCCGAAATTCAGTTGCCTTTGAATTTCGGGTGATCCCTCTTGAGCATGTATGCTTCTGCTACTTGTTCTACATCACACTTCTTCCGCAAACGGCGAAACGCTTTGACTCGGTGAGTTTCGCGGCATTCCGACTTCGATGCCCCGGTTGCCGAAATTCAGTTGCCTTTGAATTTCGGGTGATCCCTCTTGAGCATGTATGCTTCTGCTACTTGTTCTACATCACACTTCCTTCCGCAAACGGCGAAACGCTTTGACTCGGTGAGTTTCGCGGCATTCCGACTTCGATGCCCCGGTTGCCGAAATTCAGTTGCCTTTGAATTTCGGGTGATCCCTCTTGAGCATGTATGCTTCTGCTACTTGTTCTACATCACACTTCCTTCCGCAAACGGCGAAACGCTTTGACTCGGTGAGTTTCGCGGCATTCCGACTTCGATGCCCCGGTTGCCGAAATTCAGTTGCCTTTGAATTTCGGGTGATCCCTCTTGAGCATGTATGCTTCTGCTACTTGTTCTACATCACACTTCCTTCCGCAAACGGCGAAACGCTTTGACTCGGTGAGTTTCGCGGCATTCCGACTTCGATGCCCCGGTTGCCGAAATTCAGTTGCCTTTGAATTTCGGGTGATCCCTCTTGAGCATGTATGCTTCTGCTACTTGTTCTACATCACACTTCCTTCCGCAAACGGCGAAACGCTTTGACTCGGTGAGTTTCGCGGCATTCCGACTTCGATGCCCCGGTTGCCGAAATTCAGTTGCCTTTGAATTTCGGGTGATCCCTCTTGAGCATGTATGCTTCTGCTACTTGTTCTACATCACACTTCCTTCCGCAAACGGCGAAACGCTTTGACTCGGTGAGTTTCGCGGCATTCCGACTTCGATGCCCCGGTTGCCGAAATTCAGTTGCCTTTGAATTTCGGGTGATCCCTCTTGAGCATGTATGCTTCTGCTACTTGTTCTACATCACACTTCCTTCCGCAAACGGCGAAACGCTTTGACTCGGTGAGTTTCGCGGCATTCCGACTTCGATGCCCCGGTTGCCGAAATTCAGTTGCCTTTGAATTTCGGGTGATCCCTCTTGAGCATGTATGCTTCTGCTACTTGTTCTACATCACACTTCCTTCCGCAAACGGCGAAACGCTTTGACTCGGTGAGTTTCGCGGCATTCCGACTTCGATGCCCCGGTTGCCGAAATTCAGTTGCCTTTGAATTTCGGGTGATCCCTCTTGAGCATGTATGCTTCTGCTACTTGTTCTACATCACACTTCTTCCGCAAACGGCGAAACGCTTTGACTCGGTGAGTTTCGCGGCATTCCGACTTCGATGCCCCGGTTGCCGAAATTCAGTTGCCTTTGAATTTCGGGTGATCCCTCTTGAGCATGTATGCTTCTGCTACTTGTTCTACATCACACTTCTTCCGCAAACGGCGAAACGCTTTGACTCGGTGAGTTTCGCGGCATTCCGACTTCGATGCCCCGGTTGCCGAAATTCAGTTGCCTTTGAATTTCGGGTGATCCCTCTTGAGCATGTATGCTTCTGCTACTTGTTCTACATCACACTTCTTCCGCAAACGGCGAAACGCTTTGACTCGGTGAGTTTCGCGGCATTCCGACTTCGATGCCCCGGTTGCCGAAATTCAGTTGCCTTTGAATTTCGGGTGATCCCTCTTGAGCATGTATGCTTCTGCTACTTGTTCTACATCACACTTCCTTCCGCAAACGGCGAAACGCTTTGACTCGGTGAGTTTCGCGGCATTCCGACTTCGATGCCCCGGTTGCCGAAATTCAGTTGCCTTTGAATTTCGGGTGATCCCTCTTGAGCATGTATGCTTCTGCTACTTGTTCTACATCACACTTCCTTCCGCAAACGGCGAAACGCTTTGACTCGGTGAGTTTCGCGGCATTCCGACTTCGATGCCCCGGTTGCCGAAATTCAGTTGCCTTTGAATTTCGGGTGATCCCTCTTGAGCATGTATGCTTCTGCTACTTGTTCTACATCACACTTCCTTCCGCAAACGGCGAAACGCTTTGACTCGGTGAGTTTCGCGGCATTCCGACTTCGATGCCCCGGTTGCCGAAATTCAGTTGCCTTTGAATTTCGGGTGATCCCTCTTGAGCATGTATGCTTCTGCTACTTGTTCTACATCACACTTCCTTCCGCAAACGGCGAAACGCTTTGACTCGGTGAGTTTCGCGGCATTCCGACTTCGATGCCCCGGTTGCCGAAATTCAGTTGCCTTTGAATTTCGGGTGATCCCTCTTGAGCATGTATGCTTCTGCTACTTGTTCTACATCACACTTCCTTCCGCAAACGGCGAAACGCTTTGACTCGGTGAGTTTCGCGGCATTCCGACTTCGATGCCCCGGTTGCCGAAATTCAGTTGCCTTTGAATTTCGGGTGATCCCTCTTGAGCATGTATGCTTCTGCTACTTGTTCTACATCACACTTCCTTCCGCAAACGGCGAAACGCTTTGACTCGGTGAGTTTCGCGGCATTCCGACTTCGATGCCCCGGTTGCCGAAATTCAGTTGCCTTTGAATTTCGGGTGATCCCTCTTGAGCATGTATGCTTCTGCTACTTGTTCTACATCACACTTCCTTCCGCAAACGGCGAAACGCTTTGACTCGGTGAGTTTCGCGGCATTCCGACTTCGATGCCCCGGTTGCCGAAATTCAGTTGCCTTTGAATTTCGGGTGATCCCTCTTGAGCATGTATGCTTCTGCTACTTGTTCTACATCACACTTCTTCCGCAAACGGCGAAACGCTTTGACTCGGTGAGTTTCGCGGCATTCCGACTTCGATGCCCCGGTTGCCGAAATTCAGTTGCCTTTGAATTTCGGGTGATCCCTCTTGAGCATGTATGCTTCTGCTACTTGTTCTACATCACACTTCCTTCCGCAAACGGCGAAACGCTTTGACTCGGTGAGTTTCGCGGCATTCCGACTTCGATGCCCCGGTTGCCGAAATTCAGTTGCCTTTGAATTTCGGGTGATCCCTCTTGAGCATGTATGCTTCTGCTACTTGTTCTACATCACACTTCCTTCCGCAAACGGCGAAACGCTTTGACTCGGTGAGTTTCGCGGCATTCCGACTTCGATGCCCCGGTTGCCGAAATTCAGTTGCCTTTGAATTTCGGGTGATCCCTCTTGAGCATGTATGCTTCTGCTACTTGTTCTACATCACACTTCTTCCGCAAACGGCGAAACGCTTTGACTCGGTGAGTTTCGCGGCATTCCGACTTCGATGCCCCGGTTGCCGAAATTCAGTTGCCTTTGAATTTCGGGTGATCCCTCTTGAGCATGTATGCTTCTGCTACTTGTTCTACATCACACTTCCTTCCGCAAACGGCGAAACGCTTTGACTCGGTGAGTTTCGCGGCATTCCGACTTCGATGCCCCGGTTGCCGAAATTCAGTTGCCTTTGAATTTCGGGTGATCCCTCTTGAGCATGTATGCTTCTGCTACTTGTTCTACATCACACTTCCTTCCGCAAACGGCGAAACGCTTTGACTCGGTGAGTTTCGCGGCATTCCGACTTCGATGCCCCGGTTGCCGAAATTCAGTTGCCTTTGAATTTCGGGTGATCCCTCTTGAGCATGTATGCTTCTGCTACTTGTTCTACATCACACTTCCTTCCGCAAACGGCGAAACGCTTTGACTCGGTGAGTTTCGCGGCATTCCGACTTCGATGCCCCGGTTGCCGAAATTCAGTTGCCTTTGAATTTCGGGTGATCCCTCTTGAGCATGTATGCTTCTGCTACTTGTTCTACATCACACTTCCTTCCGCAAACGGCGAAACGCTTTGACTCGGTGAGTTTCGCGGCATTCCGACTTCGATGCCCCGGTTGCCGAAATTCAGTTGCCTTTGAATTTCGGGTGATCCCTCTTGAGCATGTATGCTTCTGCTACTTGTTCTACATCACACTTCTTCCGCAAACGGCGAAACGCTTTGACTCGGTGAGTTTCGCGGCATTCCGACTTCGATGCCCCGGTTGCCGAAATTCAGTTGCCTTTGAATTTCGGGTGATCCCTCTTGAGCATGTATGCTTCTGCTACTTGTTCTACATCACACTTCCTTCCGCAAACGGCGAAACGCTTTGACTCGGTGAGTTTCGCGGCATTCCGACTTCGATGCCCCGGTTGCCGAAATTCAGTTGCCTTTGAATTTCGGGTGATCCCTCTTGAGCATGTATGCTTCTGCTACTTGTTCTACATCACACTTCCTTCCGCAAACGGCGAAACGCTTTGACTCGGTGAGTTTCGCGGCATTCCGACTTCGATGCCCCGGTTGCCGAAATTCAGTTGCCTTTGAATTTCGGGTGATCCCTCTTGAGCATGTATGCTTCTGCTACTTGTTCTACATCACACTTCTTCCGCAAACGGCGAAACGCTTTGACTCGGTGAGTTTCGCGGCATTCCGACTTCGATGCCCCGGTTGCCGAAATTCAGTTGCCTTTGAATTTCGGGTGATCCCTCTTGAGCATGTATGCTTCTGCTACTTGTTCTACATCACACTTCCTTCCGCAAACGGCGAAACGCTTTGACTCGGTGAGTTTCGCGGCATTCCGACTTCGATGCCCCGGTTGCCGAAATTCAGTTGCCTTTGAATTTCGGGTGATCCCTCTTGAGCATGTATGCTTCTGCTACTTGTTCTACATCACACTTCCTTCCGCAAACGGCGAAACGCTTTGACTCGGTGAGTTTCGCGGCATTCCGACTTCGATGCCCCGGTTGCCGAAATTCAGTTGCCTTTGAATTTCGGGTGATCCCTCTTGAGCATGTATGCTTCTGCTACTTGTTCTACATCACACTTCCTTCCGCAAACGGCGAAACGCTTTGACTCGGTGAGTTTCGCGGCATTCCGACTTCGATGCCCCGGTTGCCGAAATTCAGTTGCCTTTGAATTTCGGGTGATCCCTCTTGAGCATGTATGCTTCTGCTACTTGTTCTACATCACACTTCTTCCGCAAACGGCGAAACGCTTTGACTCGGTGAGTTTCGCGGCATTCCGACTTCGATGCCCCGGTTGCCGAAATTCAGTTGCCTTTGAATTTCGGGTGATCCCTCTTGAGCATGTATGCTTCTGCTACTTGTTCTACATCACACTTCTTCCGCAAACGGCGAAACGCTTTGACTCGGTGAGTTTCGCGGCATTCCGACTTCGATGCCCCGGTTGCCGAAATTCAGTTGCCTTTGAATTTCGGGTGATCCCTCTTGAGCATGTATGCTTCTGCTACTTGTTCTACATCACACTTCCTTCCGCAAACGGCGAAACGCTTTGACTCGGTGAGTTTCGCGGCATTCCGACTTCGATGCCCCGGTTGCCGAAATTCAGTTGCCTTTGAATTTCGGGTGATCCCTCTTGAGCATGTATGCTTCTGCTACTTGTTCTACATCACACTTCCTTCCGCAAACGGCGAAACGCTTTGACTCGGTGAGTTTCGCGGCATTCCGACTTCGATGCCCCGGTTGCCGAAATTCAGTTGCCTTTGAATTTCGGGTGATCCCTCTTGAGCATGTATGCTTCTGCTACTTGTTCTACATCACACTTCTTCCGCAAACGGCGAAACGCTTTGACTCGGTGAGTTTCGCGGCATTCCGACTTCGATGCCCCGGTTGCCGAAATTCAGTTGCCTTTGAATTTCGGGTGATCCCTCTTGAGCATGTATGCTTCTGCTACTTGTTCTACATCACACTTCCTTCCGCAAACGGCGAAACGCTTTGACTCGGTGAGTTTCGCGGCATTCCGACTTCGATGCCCCGGTTGCCGAAATTCAGTTGCCTTTGAATTTCGGGTGATCCCTCTTGAGCATGTATGCTTCTGCTACTTGTTCTACATCACACTTCCTTCCGCAAACGGCGAAACGCTTTGACTCGGTGAGTTTCGCGGCATTCCGACTTCGATGCCCCGGTTGCCGAAATTCAGTTGCCTTTGAATTTCGGGTGATCCCTCTTGAGCATGTATGCTTCTGCTACTTGTTCTACATCACACTTCCTTCCGCAAACGGCGAAACGCTTTGACTCGGTGAGTTTCGCGGCATTCCGACTTCGATGCCCCGGTTGCCGAAATTCAGTTGCCTTTGAATTTCGGGTGATCCCTCTTGAGCATGTATGCTTCTGCTACTTGTTCTACATCACACTTCCTTCCGCAAACGGCGAAACGCTTTGACTCGGTGAGTTTCGCGGCATTCCGACTTCGATGCCCCGGTTGCCGAAATTCAGTTGCCTTTGAATTTCGGGTGATCCCTCTTGAGCATGTATGCTTCTGCTACTTGTTCTACATCACACTTCTTCCGCAAACGGCGAAACGCTTTGACTCGGTGAGTTTCGCGGCATTCCGACTTCGATGCCCCGGTTGCCGAAATTCAGTTGCCTTTGAATTTCGGGTGATCCCTCTTGAGCATGTATGCTTCTGCTACTTGTTCTACATCACACTTCCTTCCGCAAACGGCGAAACGCTTTGACTCGGTGAGTTTCGCGGCATTCCGACTTCGATGCCCCGGTTGCCGAAATTCAGTTGCCTTTGAATTTCGGGTGATCCCTCTTGAGCATGTATGCTTCTGCTACTTGTTCTACATCACACTTCCTTCCGCAAACGGCGAAACGCTTTGACTCGGTGAGTTTCGCGGCATTCCGACTTCGATGCCCCGGTTGCCGAAATTCAGTTGCCTTTGAATTTCGGGTGATCCCTCTTGAGCATGTATGCTTCTGCTACTTGTTCTACATCACACTTCTTCCGCAAACGGCGAAACGCTTTGACTCGGTGAGTTTCGCGGCATTCCGACTTCGATGCCCCGGTTGCCGAAATTCAGTTGCCTTTGAATTTCGGGTGATCCCTCTTGAGCATGTATGCTTCTGCTACTTGTTCTACATCACACTTCTTCCGCAAACGGCGAAACGCTTTGACTCGGTGAGTTTCGCGGCATTCCGACTTCGATGCCCCGGTTGCCGAAATTCAGTTGCCTTTGAATTTCGGGTGATCCCTCTTGAGCATGTATGCTTCTGCTACTTGTTCTACATCACACTTCCTTCCGCAAACGGCGAAACGCTTTGACTCGGTGAGTTTCGCGGCATTCCGACTTCGATGCCCCGGTTGCCGAAATTCAGTTGCCTTTGAATTTCGGGTGATCCCTCTTGAGCATGTATGCTTCTGCTACTTGTTCTACATCACACTTCCTTCCGCAAACGGCGAAACGCTTTGACTCGGTGAGTTTCGCGGCATTCCGACTTCGATGCCCCGGTTGCCGAAATTCAGTTGCCTTTGAATTTCGGGTGATCCCTCTTGAGCATGTATGCTTCTGCTACTTGTTCTACATCACACTTCCTTCCGCAAACGGCGAAACGCTTTGACTCGGTGAGTTTCGCGGCATTCCGACTTCGATGCCCCGGTTGCCGAAATTCAGTTGCCTTTGAATTTCGGGTGATCCCTCTTGAGCATGTATGCTTCTGCTACTTGTTCTACATCACACTTCCTTCCGCAAACGGCGAAACGCTTTGACTCGGTGAGTTTCGCGGCATTCCGACTTCGATGCCCCGGTTGCCGAAATTCAGTTGCCTTTGAATTTCGGGTGATCCCTCTTGAGCATGTATGCTTCTGCTACTTGTTCTACATCACACTTCCTTCCGCAAACGGCGAAACGCTTTGACTCGGTGAGTTTCGCGGCATTCCGACTTCGATGCCCCGGTTGCCGAAATTCAGTTGCCTTTGAATTTCGGGTGATCCCTCTTGAGCATGTATGCTTCTGCTACTTGTTCTACATCACACTTCCTTCCGCAAACGGCGAAACGCTTTGACTCGGTGAGTTTCGCGGCATTCCGACTTCGATGCCCCGGTTGCCGAAATTCAGTTGCCTTTGAATTTCGGGTGATCCCTCTTGAGCATGTATGCTTCTGCTACTTGTTCTACATCACACTTCCTTCCGCAAACGGCGAAACGCTTTGACTCGGTGAGTTTCGCGGCATTCCGACTTCGATGCCCCGGTTGCCGAAATTCAGTTGCCTTTGAATTTCGGGTGATCCCTCTTGAGCATGTATGCTTCTGCTACTTGTTCTACATCACACTTCCTTCCGCAAACGGCGAAACGCTTTGACTCGGTGAGTTTCGCGGCATTCCGACTTCGATGCCCCGGTTGCCGAAATTCAGTTGCCTTTGAATTTCGGGTGATCCCTCTTGAGCATGTATGCTTCTGCTACTTGTTCTACATCACACTTCCTTCCGCAAACGGCGAAACGCTTTGACTCGGTGAGTTTCGCGGCATTCCGACTTCGATGCCCCGGTTGCCGAAATTCAGTTGCCTTTGAATTTCGGGTGATCCCTCTTGAGCATGTATGCTTCTGCTACTTGTTCTACATCACACTTCCTTCCGCAAACGGCGAAACGCTTTGACTCGGTGAGTTTCGCGGCATTCCGACTTCGATGCCCCGGTTGCCGAAATTCAGTTGCCTTTGAATTTCGGGTGATCCCTCTTGAGCATGTATGCTTCTGCTACTTGTTCTACATCACACTTCTTCCGCAAACGGCGAAACGCTTTGACTCGGTGAGTTTCGCGGCATTCCGACTTCGATGCCCCGGTTGCCGAAATTCAGTTGCCTTTGAATTTCGGGTGATCCCTCTTGAGCATGTATGCTTCTGCTACTTGTTCTACATCACACTTCCTTCCGCAAACGGCGAAACGCTTTGACTCGGTGAGTTTCGCGGCATTCCGACTTCGATGCCCCGGTTGCCGAAATTCAGTTGCCTTTGAATTTCGGGTGATCCCTCTTGAGCATGTATGCTTCTGCTACTTGTTCTACATCACACTTCCTTCCGCAAACGGCGAAACGCTTTGACTCGGTGAGTTTCGCGGCATTCCGACTTCGATGCCCCGGTTGCCGAAATTCAGTTGCCTTTGAATTTCGGGTGATCCCTCTTGAGCATGTATGCTTCTGCTACTTGTTCTACATCACACTTCCTTCCGCAAACGGCGAAACGCTTTGACTCGGTGAGTTTCGCGGCATTCCGACTTCGATGCCCCGGTTGCCGAAATTCAGTTGCCTTTGAATTTCGGGTGATCCCTCTTGAGCATGTATGCTTCTGCTACTTGTTCTACATCACACTTCCTTCCGCAAACGGCGAAACGCTTTGACTCGGTGAGTTTCGCGGCATTCCGACTTCGATGCCCCGGTTGCCGAAATTCAGTTGCCTTTGAATTTCGGGTGATCCCTCTTGAGCATGTATGCTTCTGCTACTTGTTCTACATCACACTTCCTTCCGCAAACGGCGAAACGCTTTGACTCGGTGAGTTTCGCGGCATTCCGACTTCGATGCCCCGGTTGCCGAAATTCAGTTGCCTTTGAATTTCGGGTGATCCCTCTTGAGCATGTATGCTTCTGCTACTTGTTCTACATCACACTTCCTTCCGCAAACGGCGAAACGCTTTGACTCGGTGAGTTTCGCGGCATTCCGACTTCGATGCCCCGGTTGCCGAAATTCAGTTGCCTTTGAATTTCGGGTGATCCCTCTTGAGCATGTATGCTTCTGCTACTTGTTCTACATCACACTTCCTTCCGCAAACGGCGAAACGCTTTGACTCGGTGAGTTTCGCGGCATTCCGACTTCGATGCCCCGGTTGCCGAAATTCAGTTGCCTTTGAATTTCGGGTGATCCCTCTTGAGCATGTATGCTTCTGCTACTTGTTCTACATCACACTTCTTCCGCAAACGGCGAAACGCTTTGACTCGGTGAGTTTCGCGGCATTCCGACTTCGATGCCCCGGTTGCCGAAATTCAGTTGCCTTTGAATTTCGGGTGATCCCTCTTGAGCATGTATGCTTCTGCTACTTGTTCTACATCACACTTCTTCCGCAAACGGCGAAACGCTTTGACTCGGTGAGTTTCGCGGCATTCCGACTTCGATGCCCCGGTTGCCGAAATTCAGTTGCCTTTGAATTTCGGGTGATCCCTCTTGAGCATGTATGCTTCTGCTACTTGTTCTACATCACACTTCCTTCCGCAAACGGCGAAACGCTTTGACTCGGTGAGTTTCGCGGCATTCCGACTTCGATGCCCCGGTTGCCGAAATTCAGTTGCCTTTGAATTTCGGGTGATCCCTCTTGAGCATGTATGCTTCTGCTACTTGTTCTACATCACACTTCCTTCCGCAAACGGCGAAACGCTTTGACTCGGTGAGTTTCGCGGCATTCCGACTTCGATGCCCCGGTTGCCGAAATTCAGTTGCCTTTGAATTTCGGGTGATCCCTCTTGAGCATGTATGCTTCTGCTACTTGTTCTACATCACACTTCCTTCCGCAAACGGCGAAACGCTTTGACTCGGTGAGTTTCGCGGCATTCCGACTTCGATGCCCCGGTTGCCGAAATTCAGTTGCCTTTGAATTTCGGGTGATCCCTCTTGAGCATGTATGCTTCTGCTACTTGTTCTACATCACACTTCCTTCCGCAAACGGCGAAACGCTTTGACTCGGTGAGTTTCGCGGCATTCCGACTTCGATGCCCCGGTTGCCGAAATTCAGTTGCCTTTGAATTTCGGGTGATCCCTCTTGAGCATGTATGCTTCTGCTACTTGTTCTACATCACACTTCTTCCGCAAACGGCGAAACGCTTTGACTCGGTGAGTTTCGCGGCATTCCGACTTCGATGCCCCGGTTGCCGAAATTCAGTTGCCTTTGAATTTCGGGTGATCCCTCTTGAGCATGTATGCTTCTGCTACTTGTTCTACATCACACTTCCTTCCGCAAACGGCGAAACGCTTTGACTCGGTGAGTTTCGCGGCATTCCGACTTCGATGCCCCGGTTGCCGAAATTCAGTTGCCTTTGAATTTCGGGTGATCCCTCTTGAGCATGTATGCTTCTGCTACTTGTTCTACATCACACTTCCTTCCGCAAACGGCGAAACGCTTTGACTCGGTGAGTTTCGCGGCATTCCGACTTCGATGCCCCGGTTGCCGAAATTCAGTTGCCTTTGAATTTCGGGTGATCCCTCTTGAGCATGTATGCTTCTGCTACTTGTTCTACATCACACTTCCTTCCGCAAACGGCGAAACGCTTTGACTCGGTGAGTTTCGCGGCATTCCGACTTCGATGCCCCGGTTGCCGAAATTCAGTTGCCTTTGAATTTCGGGTGATCCCTCTTGAGCATGTATGCTTCTGCTACTTGTTCTACATCACACTTCCTTCCGCAAACGGCGAAACGCTTTGACTCGGTGAGTTTCGCGGCATTCCGACTTCGATGCCCCGGTTGCCGAAATTCAGTTGCCTTTGAATTTCGGGTGATCCCTCTTGAGCATGTATGCTTCTGCTACTTGTTCTACATCACACTTCCTTCCGCAAACGGCGAAACGCTTTGACTCGGTGAGTTTCGCGGCATTCCGACTTCGATGCCCCGGTTGCCGAAATTCAGTTGCCTTTGAATTTCGGGTGATCCCTCTTGAGCATGTATGCTTCTGCTACTTGTTCTACATCACACTTCCTTCCGCAAACGGCGAAACGCTTTGACTCGGTGAGTTTCGCGGCATTCCGACTTCGATGCCCCGGTTGCCGAAATTCAGTTGCCTTTGAATTTCGGGTGATCCCTCTTGAGCATGTATGCTTCTGCTACTTGTTCTACATCACACTTCCTTCCGCAAACGGCGAAACGCTTTGACTCGGTGAGTTTCGCGGCATTCCGACTTCGATGCCCCGGTTGCCGAAATTCAGTTGCCTTTGAATTTCGGGTGATCCCTCTTGAGCATGTATGCTTCTGCTACTTGTTCTACATCACACTTCCTTCCGCAAACGGCGAAACGCTTTGACTCGGTGAGTTTCGCGGCATTCCGACTTCGATGCCCCGGTTGCCGAAATTCAGTTGCCTTTGAATTTCGGGTGATCCCTCTTGAGCATGTATGCTTCTGCTACTTGTTCTACATCACACTTCCTTCCGCAAACGGCGAAACGCTTTGACTCGGTGAGTTTCGCGGCATTCCGACTTCGATGCCCCGGTTGCCGAAATTCAGTTGCCTTTGAATTTCGGGTGATCCCTCTTGAGCATGTATGCTTCTGCTACTTGTTCTACATCACACTTCCTTCCGCAAACGGCGAAACGCTTTGACTCGGTGAGTTTCGCGGCATTCCGACTTCGATGCCCCGGTTGCCGAAATTCAGTTGCCTTTGAATTTCGGGTGATCCCTCTTGAGCATGTATGCTTCTGCTACTTGTTCTACATCACACTTCTTCCGCAAACGGCGAAACGCTTTGACTCGGTGAGTTTCGCGGCATTCCGACTTCGATGCCCCGGTTGCCGAAATTCAGTTGCCTTTGAATTTCGGGTGATCCCTCTTGAGCATGTATGCTTCTGCTACTTGTTCTACATCACACTTCTTCCGCAAACGGCGAAACGCTTTGACTCGGTGAGTTTCGCGGCATTCCGACTTCGATGCCCCGGTTGCCGAAATTCAGTTGCCTTTGAATTTCGGGTGATCCCTCTTGAGCATGTATGCTTCTGCTACTTGTTCTACATCACACTTCCTTCCGCAAACGGCGAAACGCTTTGACTCGGTGAGTTTCGCGGCATTCCGACTTCGATGCCCCGGTTGCCGAAATTCAGTTGCCTTTGAATTTCGGGTGATCCCTCTTGAGCATGTATGCTTCTGCTACTTGTTCTACATCACACTTCTTCCGCAAACGGCGAAACGCTTTGACTCGGTGAGTTTCGCGGCATTCCGACTTCGATGCCCCGGTTGCCGAAATTCAGTTGCCTTTGAATTTCGGGTGATCCCTCTTGAGCATGTATGCTTCTGCTACTTGTTCTACATCACACTTCCTTCCGCAAACGGCGAAACGCTTTGACTCGGTGAGTTTCGCGGCATTCCGACTTCGATGCCCCGGTTGCCGAAATTCAGTTGCCTTTGAATTTCGGGTGATCCCTCTTGAGCATGTATGCTTCTGCTACTTGTTCTACATCACACTTCCTTCCGCAAACGGCGAAACGCTTTGACTCGGTGAGTTTCGCGGCATTCCGACTTCGATGCCCCGGTTGCCGAAATTCAGTTGCCTTTGAATTTCGGGTGATCCCTCTTGAGCATGTATGCTTCTGCTACTTGTTCTACATCACACTTCTTCCGCAAACGGCGAAACGCTTTGACTCGGTGAGTTTCGCGGCATTCCGACTTCGATGCCCCGGTTGCCGAAATTCAGTTGCCTTTGAATTTCGGGTGATCCCTCTTGAGCATGTATGCTTCTGCTACTTGTTCTACATCACACTTCTTCCGCAAACGGCGAAACGCTTTGACTCGGTGAGTTTCGCGGCATTCCGACTTCGATGCCCCGGTTGCCGAAATTCAGTTGCCTTTGAATTTCGGGTGATCCCTCTTGAGCATGTATGCTTCTGCTACTTGTTCTACATCACACTTCCTTCCGCAAACGGCGAAACGCTTTGACTCGGTGAGTTTCGCGGCATTCCGACTTCGATGCCCCGGTTGCCGAAATTCAGTTGCCTTTGAATTTCGGGTGATCCCTCTTGAGCATGTATGCTTCTGCTACTTGTTCTACATCACACTTCCTTCCGCAAACGGCGAAACGCTTTGACTCGGTGAGTTTCGCGGCATTCCGACTTCGATGCCCCGGTTGCCGAAATTCAGTTGCCTTTGAATTTCGGGTGATCCCTCTTGAGCATGTATGCTTCTGCTACTTGTTCTACATCACACTTCCTTCCGCAAACGGCGAAACGCTTTGACTCGGTGAGTTTCGCGGCATTCCGACTTCGATGCCCCGGTTGCCGAAATTCAGTTGCCTTTGAATTTCGGGTGATCCCTCTTGAGCATGTATGCTTCTGCTACTTGTTCTACATCACACTTCCTTCCGCAAACGGCGAAACGCTTTGACTCGGTGAGTTTCGCGGCATTCCGACTTCGATGCCCCGGTTGCCGAAATTCAGTTGCCTTTGAATTTCGGGTGATCCCTCTTGAGCATGTATGCTTCTGCTACTTGTTCTACATCACACTTCCTTCCGCAAACGGCGAAACGCTTTGACTCGGTGAGTTTCGCGGCATTCCGACTTCGATGCCCCGGTTGCCGAAATTCAGTTGCCTTTGAATTTCGGGTGATCCCTCTTGAGCATGTATGCTTCTGCTACTTGTTCTACATCACACTTCCTTCCGCAAACGGCGAAACGCTTTGACTCGGTGAGTTTCGCGGCATTCCGACTTCGATGCCCCGGTTGCCGAAATTCAGTTGCCTTTGAATTTCGGGTGATCCCTCTTGAGCATGTATGCTTCTGCTACTTGTTCTACATCACACTTCCTTCCGCAAACGGCGAAACGCTTTGACTCGGTGAGTTTCGCGGCATTCCGACTTCGATGCCCCGGTTGCCGAAATTCAGTTGCCTTTGAATTTCGGGTGATCCCTCTTGAGCATGTATGCTTCTGCTACTTGTTCTACATCACACTTCTTCCGCAAACGGCGAAACGCTTTGACTCGGTGAGTTTCGCGGCATTCCGACTTCGATGCCCCGGTTGCCGAAATTCAGTTGCCTTTGAATTTCGGGTGATCCCTCTTGAGCATGTATGCTTCTGCTACTTGTTCTACATCACACTTCCTTCCGCAAACGGCGAAACGCTTTGACTCGGTGAGTTTCGCGGCATTCCGACTTCGATGCCCCGGTTGCCGAAATTCAGTTGCCTTTGAATTTCGGGTGATCCCTCTTGAGCATGTATGCTTCTGCTACTTGTTCTACATCACACTTCCTTCCGCAAACGGCGAAACGCTTTGACTCGGTGAGTTTCGCGGCATTCCGACTTCGATGCCCCGGTTGCCGAAATTCAGTTGCCTTTGAATTTCGGGTGATCCCTCTTGAGCATGTATGCTTCTGCTACTTGTTCTACATCACACTTCCTTCCGCAAACGGCGAAACGCTTTGACTCGGTGAGTTTCGCGGCATTCCGACTTCGATGCCCCGGTTGCCGAAATTCAGTTGCCTTTGAATTTCGGGTGATCCCTCTTGAGCATGTATGCTTCTGCTACTTGTTCTACATCACACTTCCTTCCGCAAACGGCGAAACGCTTTGACTCGGTGAGTTTCGCGGCATTCCGACTTCGATGCCCCGGTTGCCGAAATTCAGTTGCCTTTGAATTTCGGGTGATCCCTCTTGAGCATGTATGCTTCTGCTACTTGTTCTACATCACACTTCCTTCCGCAAACGGCGAAACGCTTTGACTCGGTGAGTTTCGCGGCATTCCGACTTCGATGCCCCGGTTGCCGAAATTCAGTTGCCTTTGAATTTCGGGTGATCCCTCTTGAGCATGTATGCTTCTGCTACTTGTTCTACATCACACTTCCTTCCGCAAACGGCGAAACGCTTTGACTCGGTGAGTTTCGCGGCATTCCGACTTCGATGCCCCGGTTGCCGAAATTCAGTTGCCTTTGAATTTCGGGTGATCCCTCTTGAGCATGTATGCTTCTGCTACTTGTTCTACATCACACTTCCTTCCGCAAACGGCGAAACGCTTTGACTCGGTGAGTTTCGCGGCATTCCGACTTCGATGCCCCGGTTGCCGAAATTCAGTTGCCTTTGAATTTCGGGTGATCCCTCTTGAGCATGTATGCTTCTGCTACTTGTTCTACATCACACTTCTTCCGCAAACGGCGAAACGCTTTGACTCGGTGAGTTTCGCGGCATTCCGACTTCGATGCCCCGGTTGCCGAAATTCAGTTGCCTTTGAATTTCGGGTGATCCCTCTTGAGCATGTATGCTTCTGCTACTTGTTCTACATCACACTTCCTTCCGCAAACGGCGAAACGCTTTGACTCGGTGAGTTTCGCGGCATTCCGACTTCGATGCCCCGGTTGCCGAAATTCAGTTGCCTTTGAATTTCGGGTGATCCCTCTTGAGCATGTATGCTTCTGCTACTTGTTCTACATCACACTTCTTCCGCAAACGGCGAAACGCTTTGACTCGGTGAGTTTCGCGGCATTCCGACTTCGATGCCCCGGTTGCCGAAATTCAGTTGCCTTTGAATTTCGGGTGATCCCTCTTGAGCATGTATGCTTCTGCTACTTGTTCTACATCACACTTCCTTCCGCAAACGGCGAAACGCTTTGACTCGGTGAGTTTCGCGGCATTCCGACTTCGATGCCCCGGTTGCCGAAATTCAGTTGCCTTTGAATTTCGGGTGATCCCTCTTGAGCATGTATGCTTCTGCTACTTGTTCTACATCACACTTCTTCCGCAAACGGCGAAACGCTTTGACTCGGTGAGTTTCGCGGCATTCCGACTTCGATGCCCCGGTTGCCGAAATTCAGTTGCCTTTGAATTTCGGGTGATCCCTCTTGAGCATGTATGCTTCTGCTACTTGTTCTACATCACACTTCCTTCCGCAAACGGCGAAACGCTTTGACTCGGTGAGTTTCGCGGCATTCCGACTTCGATGCCCCGGTTGCCGAAATTCAGTTGCCTTTGAATTTCGGGTGATCCCTCTTGAGCATGTATGCTTCTGCTACTTGTTCTACATCACACTTCTTCCGCAAACGGCGAAACGCTTTGACTCGGTGAGTTTCGCGGCATTCCGACTTCGATGCCCCGGTTGCCGAAATTCAGTTGCCTTTGAATTTCGGGTGATCCCTCTTGAGCATGTATGCTTCTGCTACTTGTTCTACATCACACTTCCTTCCGCAAACGGCGAAACGCTTTGACTCGGTGAGTTTCGCGGCATTCCGACTTCGATGCCCCGGTTGCCGAAATTCAGTTGCCTTTGAATTTCGGGTGATCCCTCTTGAGCATGTATGCTTCTGCTACTTGTTCTACATCACACTTCCTTCCGCAAACGGCGAAACGCTTTGACTCGGTGAGTTTCGCGGCATTCCGACTTCGATGCCCCGGTTGCCGAAATTCAGTTGCCTTTGAATTTCGGGTGATCCCTCTTGAGCATGTATGCTTCTGCTACTTGTTCTACATCACACTTCCTTCCGCAAACGGCGAAACGCTTTGACTCGGTGAGTTTCGCGGCATTCCGACTTCGATGCCCCGGTTGCCGAAATTCAGTTGCCTTTGAATTTCGGGTGATCCCTCTTGAGCATGTATGCTTCTGCTACTTGTTCTACATCACACTTCCTTCCGCAAACGGCGAAACGCTTTGACTCGGTGAGTTTCGCGGCATTCCGACTTCGATGCCCCGGTTGCCGAAATTCAGTTGCCTTTGAATTTCGGGTGATCCCTCTTGAGCATGTATGCTTCTGCTACTTGTTCTACATCACACTTCTTCCGCAAACGGCGAAACGCTTTGACTCGGTGAGTTTCGCGGCATTCCGACTTCGATGCCCCGGTTGCCGAAATTCAGTTGCCTTTGAATTTCGGGTGATCCCTCTTGAGCATGTATGCTTCTGCTACTTGTTCTACATCACACTTCCTTCCGCAAACGGCGAAACGCTTTGACTCGGTGAGTTTCGCGGCATTCCGACTTCGATGCCCCGGTTGCCGAAATTCAGTTGCCTTTGAATTTCGGGTGATCCCTCTTGAGCATGTATGCTTCTGCTACTTGTTCTACATCACACTTCCTTCCGCAAACGGCGAAACGCTTTGACTCGGTGAGTTTCGCGGCATTCCGACTTCGATGCCCCGGTTGCCGAAATTCAGTTGCCTTTGAATTTCGGGTGATCCCTCTTGAGCATGTATGCTTCTGCTACTTGTTCTACATCACACTTCCTTCCGCAAACGGCGAAACGCTTTGACTCGGTGAGTTTCGCGGCATTCCGACTTCGATGCCCCGGTTGCCGAAATTCAGTTGCCTTTGAATTTCGGGTGATCCCTCTTGAGCATGTATGCTTCTGCTACTTGTTCTACATCACACTTCTTCCGCAAACGGCGAAACGCTTTGACTCGGTGAGTTTCGCGGCATTCCGACTTCGATGCCCCGGTTGCCGAAATTCAGTTGCCTTTGAATTTCGGGTGATCCCTCTTGAGCATGTATGCTTCTGCTACTTGTTCTACATCACACTTCCTTCCGCAAACGGCGAAACGCTTTGACTCGGTGAGTTTCGCGGCATTCCGACTTCGATGCCCCGGTTGCCGAAATTCAGTTGCCTTTGAATTTCGGGTGATCCCTCTTGAGCATGTATGCTTCTGCTACTTGTTCTACATCACACTTCCTTCCGCAAACGGCGAAACGCTTTGACTCGGTGAGTTTCGCGGCATTCCGACTTCGATGCCCCGGTTGCCGAAATTCAGTTGCCTTTGAATTTCGGGTGATCCCTCTTGAGCATGTATGCTTCTGCTACTTGTTCTACATCACACTTCCTTCCGCAAACGGCGAAACGCTTTGACTCGGTGAGTTTCGCGGCATTCCGACTTCGATGCCCCGGTTGCCGAAATTCAGTTGCCTTTGAATTTCGGGTGATCCCTCTTGAGCATGTATGCTTCTGCTACTTGTTCTACATCACACTTCTTCCGCAAACGGCGAAACGCTTTGACTCGGTGAGTTTCGCGGCATTCCGACTTCGATGCCCCGGTTGCCGAAATTCAGTTGCCTTTGAATTTCGGGTGATCCCTCTTGAGCATGTATGCTTCTGCTACTTGTTCTACATCACACTTCCTTCCGCAAACGGCGAAACGCTTTGACTCGGTGAGTTTCGCGGCATTCCGACTTCGATGCCCCGGTTGCCGAAATTCAGTTGCCTTTGAATTTCGGGTGATCCCTCTTGAGCATGTATGCTTCTGCTACTTGTTCTACATCACACTTCCTTCCGCAAACGGCGAAACGCTTTGACTCGGTGAGTTTCGCGGCATTCCGACTTCGATGCCCCGGTTGCCGAAATTCAGTTGCCTTTGAATTTCGGGTGATCCCTCTTGAGCATGTATGCTTCTGCTACTTGTTCTACATCACACTTCCTTCCGCAAACGGCGAAACGCTTTGACTCGGTGAGTTTCGCGGCATTCCGACTTCGATGCCCCGGTTGCCGAAATTCAGTTGCCTTTGAATTTCGGGTGATCCCTCTTGAGCATGTATGCTTCTGCTACTTGTTCTACATCACACTTCCTTCCGCAAACGGCGAAACGCTTTGACTCGGTGAGTTTCGCGGCATTCCGACTTCGATGCCCCGGTTGCCGAAATTCAGTTGCCTTTGAATTTCGGGTGATCCCTCTTGAGCATGTATGCTTCTGCTACTTGTTCTACATCACACTTCCTTCCGCAAACGGCGAAACGCTTTGACTCGGTGAGTTTCGCGGCATTCCGACTTCGATGCCCCGGTTGCCGAAATTCAGTTGCCTTTGAATTTCGGGTGATCCCTCTTGAGCATGTATGCTTCTGCTACTTGTTCTACATCACACTTCCTTCCGCAAACGGCGAAACGCTTTGACTCGGTGAGTTTCGCGGCATTCCGACTTCGATGCCCCGGTTGCCGAAATTCAGTTGCCTTTGAATTTCGGGTGATCCCTCTTGAGCATGTATGCTTCTGCTACTTGTTCTACATCACACTTCCTTCCGCAAACGGCGAAACGCTTTGACTCGGTGAGTTTCGCGGCATTCCGACTTCGATGCCCCGGTTGCCGAAATTCAGTTGCCTTTGAATTTCGGGTGATCCCTCTTGAGCATGTATGCTTCTGCTACTTGTTCTACATCACACTTCCTTCCGCAAACGGCGAAACGCTTTGACTCGGTGAGTTTCGCGGCATTCCGACTTCGATGCCCCGGTTGCCGAAATTCAGTTGCCTTTGAATTTCGGGTGATCCCTCTTGAGCATGTATGCTTCTGCTACTTGTTCTACATCACACTTCCTTCCGCAAACGGCGAAACGCTTTGACTCGGTGAGTTTCGCGGCATTCCGACTTCGATGCCCGGTTGCCGAAATTCAGTTGCCTTTGAATTTCGGGTGATCCCTCTTGAGCATGTATGCTTCTGCTACTTGTTCTACATCACACTTCCTTCCGCAAACGCGAAACGCTTTGACTCGGTGAGTTTCGCGGCATTCCGACTTCGATGCCCCGGTTGCCGAAATTCAGTTGCCTTTGAATTTCGGGTGATCCTCTTGAGCATGT
>CM055360.1:535279-552958 GCA_029228515.1 Populus alba x Populus x berolinensis
GGATCACCCGAAATTCAAAGGCAACTGAATTTCGCAACCGGGGCATCGAAGTCGGAATGCCGCGAAACTCACCGAGTCAAAGCGTTTCGCTGTTTGCGGAAGGAAGTGTGATGTAGAACAAGTAGCAGAAGCATACATGCTCAAGAGGGATCACCCGAAATTCAAAGGCAACTGAATTTCGGCAACCGGGCATCGAAGTCGGAATGCCGCGAAACTCACCGAGTCAAAGCGTTTCGCTGTTTGCGGAAGGAAGTGTGATGTAGAACAAGTAGCAGAAGCATACATGCTCAAAGGGATCACCCGAAATTCAAAGGCAACTGAATTTCGGCAACCGGGGCATCGAAGTCGGAATGCCGCGAAACTCACCGAGTCAAAGCGTTTCGCTGTTTGCGGAAGGAAGTGTGATGTAGAACAAGTAGCAGAAGCATACATGCTCAAGAGGGATCACCCGAAATTCAAAGGCAACTGAATTTCGGCAACCGGGGCATCGAAGTCGGAATGCCGCGAAACTCACCGAGTCAAAGCGTTTCGCTGTTTGCGGAAGGAAGTGTGATGTAGAACAAGTAGCAGAAGCATACATGCTCAAAGGGATCACCCGAAATTCAAAGGCAACTGAATTTCGGCAACCGGGCATCGAAGTCGGAATGCCGCGAAACTCACCGAGTCAAAGCGTTTCGCTGTTTGCGGAAGGAAGTGTGATGTAGAACAAGTAGCAGAAGCATACATGCTCAAAGGGATCACCCGAAATTCAAAGGCAACTGAATTTCGGCAACCGGGGCATCGAAGTCGGAATGCCGCGAAACTCACCGAGTCAAAGCGTTTCGCTGTTTGCGGAAGGAAGTGTGATGTAGAACAAGTAGCAGAAGCATACATGCTCAAGAGGGATCACCCGAAATTCAAAGGCAACTGAATTTCGGCAACCGGGGCATCGAAGTCGGAATGCCGCGAAACTCACCGAGTCAAAGCGTTTCGCTGTTTGCGGAAGGAAGTGTGATGTAGAACAAGTAGCAGAAGCATACATGCTCAAGAGGGATCACCCGAAATTCAAAGGCAACTGAATTTCGGCAACCGGGGCATCGAAGTCGGAATGCCGCGAAACTCACCGAGTCAAAGCGTTTCGCTGTTTGCGGAAGGAAGTGTGATGTAGAACAAGTAGCAGAAGCATACATGCTCAAGAGGGATCACCCGAAATTCAAAGGCAACTGAATTTCGGCAACCGGGCATCGAAGTCGGAATGCCGCGAAACTCACCGAGTCAAAGCGTTTCGCTGTTTGCGGAAGGAAGTGTGATGTAGAACAAGTAGCAGAAGCATACATGCTCAAGAGGGATCACCCGAAATTCAAAGGCAACTGAATTTCGGCAACCAGGGCATCGAAGTCGGAATGCCGCGAAACTCACCGAGTCAAAGCGTTTCGCTGTTTGCGGAAGGAAGTGTGATGTAGAACAAGTAGCAGAAGCATACATGCTCAAGAGGGATCACCTGAAATTCAAAGGCAACTGAATTTCGGCAACCGGGGCATCGAAGTCGTAATGCCGCGAAACTCACCGAGTCAAAGCGTTTCGCCATTTGCGGAAGGAAGTGTGATGTAGAACAAGTAGCAGAAGCATACATGCTCAAGAGGGATCACCCGAAATTCAAAGGCATCTGAATTTCGGCAACCGGGGCAACGAAGTCGGAATGCCGCGAAACTCATCGAGTCAAAGCGTTTCGCTGTTTGCGGAAGGAAGTGTGTTGTAGAACAAGTAGCAGAAGCATACATGCTCAAGAGGGATCACCCGAAATTCAAAGGCAACTGAATTTCGGCAACCGGGGCATCGAAGTCGGAATGCCGCGAAACTCACCGAGTCAAAGCGTTTCGCTGTTTGCGGAAGGAAGTGTGATGTAGAACAAGTAGCAGAAGCATACATGCTCAAGAGGGATCACCCGAAATTCAAAGGCAACTGAATTTCGGCAACCGGGCATCGAAGTCGGAATGCCGCGAAACTCACCGAGTCAAAGCGTTTCGCTGTTTGCGGAAGGAAGTGTGATGTAGAACAAGTAGCAGAAGCATACATGCTCAAGAGGGATCACCCGAAATTCAAAGGCAACTGAATTTCGGCAACCGGGCATCGAAGTCGGAATGCCGCGAAACTCACCGAGTCAAAGCGTTTCGCTGTTTGCGGAAGGAAGTGTGATGTAGAACAAGTAGCAGAAGCATACATGCTCAAGAGGGATCACCCGAAATTCAAAGGCAACTGAATTTCGGCAACCGGGGCATCGAAGTCGGAATGCCGCGAAACTCACCGAGTCAAAGCGTTTCGCTGTTTGCGGAAGGAAGTGTGATGTAGAACAAGTAGCAGAAGCATACATGCTCAAGAGGGATCACCCGAAATTCAAAGGCAACTGAATTTCGGCAACCGGGGCATCGAAGTCGGAATGCCGCGAAACTCACCGAGTCAAAGCGTTTCGCGTTTGCGGAAGAAGTGTGATGTAGAACAAGTAGCAGAAGCATACATGCTCAAGAGGGATCACCCGAAATTCAAAGGCAACTGAATTTCGGCAACCGGGGCATCGAAGTCGGAATGCCGCGAAACTCACCGAGTCAAAGCGTTTCGCTGTTTGCGGAAGGAAGTGTGATGTAGAACAAGTAGCAGAAGCATACATGCTCAAGAGGGATCACCCGAAATTCAAAGGCAACTGAATTTCGGCAACCGGGCATCGAAGTCGGAATGCCGCGAAACTCACCGAGTCAAAGCGTTTCGCTGTTTGCGGAAGGAAGTGTGATGTAGAACAAGTAGCAGAAGCATACATGCTCAAGAGGGATCACCCGAAATTCAAAGGCAACTGAATTTCGGCAACCGGGCATCGAAGTCGGAATGCCGCGAAACTCACCGAGTCAAAGCGTTTCGCTTTTGCGGAAGGAAGTGTGATGTAGAACAAGTAGCAGAAGCATACATGCTCAAGAGGGATCACCCGAAATTCAAAGGCAACTGAATTTCGGCAACCGGGGCATCGAAGTCGGAATGCCGCGAAACTCACCGAGTCAAAGCGTTTCGCTGTTTGCGGAAGGAAGTGTGATGTAGAACAAGTAGCAGAAGCATACATGCTCAAGAGGGATCACCCGAAATTCAAAGGCAACTGAATTTCGGCAACCGGGGCATCGAAGTCGGAATGCCGCGAAACTCACCGAGTCAAAGCGTTTCGCTGTTTGCGGAAGGAAGTGTGATGTAGAACAAGTAGCAGAAGCATACATGCTCAAGAGGGATCACCCGAAATTCAAAGGCAACTGAATTTCGGCAACCGGGGCATCGAAGTCGGAATGCCGCGAAACTCACCGAGTCAAAGCGTTTCGCTGTTTGCGGAAGGAAGTGTGATGTAGAACAAGTAGCAGAAGCATACATGCTCAAGAGGGATCACCCGAAATTCAAAGGCAACTGAATTTCGGCAACCGGGGCATCGAAGTCGGAATGCCGCGAAACTCACCGAGTCAAAGCGTTTCGCTGTTTGCGGAAGGAAGTGTGATGTAGAACAAGTAGCAGAAGCATACATGCTCAAGAGGGATCACCCGAAATTCAAAGGCAACTGAATTTCGGCAACCGGGGCATCGAAGTCGGAATGCCGCGAAACTCACCGAGTCAAAGCGTTTCGCTGTTTGCGGAAGGAAGTGTGATGTAGAACAAGCAGAAGCATACATGCTCAAGAGGGATCACCCGAAATTCAAAGGCAACTGAATTTCGGCAACCGGGCATCGAAGTCGGAATGCCGCGAAACTCACCGAGTCAAAGCGTTTCGCTGTTTGCGAAGGAAGTGTGATGTAGAACAAGTAGCAGAAGCATACATGCTCAAGAGGGATCACCCGAAATTCAAAGGCAACTGAATTTCGGCAACCGGGGCATCGAAGTCGGAATGCCGCGAAACTCACCGAGTCAAAGCGTTTCGCTGTTTGCGGAAGGAAGTGTGATGTAGAACAAGTAGCAGAAGCATACATGCTCAAGAGGGATCACCCGAAATTCAAAGGCAACTGAATTTCGGCAACCGGGGCATCGAAGTCGGAATGCCGCGAAACTCACCGAGTCAAAGCGTTTCGCTGTTTGCGGAAGGAAGTGTGATGTAGAACAAGTAGCAGAAGCATACATGCTCAAGAGGGATCACCCGAAATTCAAAGGCAACTGAATTTCGGCAACCGGGCATCGAAGTCGGAATGCCGCGAAACTCACCGAGTCAAAGCGTTTCGCTGTTTGCGGAAGGAAGTGTGATGTAGAACAAGTAGCAGAAGCATACATGCTCAAGAGGGATCACCCGAAATTCAAAGGCAACTGAATTTCGGCAACCGGGGCATCGAAGTCGGAATGCCGCGAAACTCACCGAGTCAAAGCGTTTCGCCGTTTGCGGAAGGAAGTGTGATGTAGAACAAGTAGCAGAAGCATACATGCTCAAGAGGGATCACCCGAAATTCAAAGGCAACTGAATTTCGGCAACCGGGCATCGAAGTCGGAATGCCGCGAAACTCACCGAGTCAAAGCGTTTCGCTGTTTGCGGAAGGAAGTGTGATGTAGAACAAGTAGCAGAAGCATACATGCTCAAGAGGGATCACCCGAAATTCAAAGGCAACTGAATTTCGGCAACCGGGGCATCGAAGTCGGAATGCCGCGAAACTCACCGAGTCAAAGCGTTTCGCTGTTTGCGGAAGGAAGTGTGATGTAGAACAAGTAGCAGAAGCATACATGCTCAAGAGGGATCACCCGAAATTCAAAGGCAACTGAATTTCGGCAACCGGGGCATCGAAGTCGGAATGCCGCGAAACTCACCGAGTCAAAGCGTTTCGCTGTTTGCGGAAGGAAGTGTGATGTAGAACAAGTAGCAGAAGCATACATGCTCAAGAGGGATCACCCGAAATTCAAAGGCAACTGAATTTCGGCAACCGGGGCATCGAAGTCGGAATGCCGCGAAACTCACCGAGTCAAAGCGTTTCGCTGTTTGCGGAAGGAAGTGTGATGTAGAACAAGTAGCAGAAGCATACATGCTCAAGAGGGATCACCCGAAATTCAAAGGCAACTGAATTTCGGCAACCGGGGCATCGAAGTCGGAATGCCGCGAAACTCACCGAGTCAAAGCGTTTCGCTGTTTGCGGAAGGAAGTGTGATGTAGAACAAGTAGCAGAAGCATACATGCTCAAGAGGGATCACCCGAAATTCAAAGGCAACTGAATTTCGGCAACCGGGGCATCGAAGTCGGAATGCCGCGAAACTCACCGAGTCAAAGCGTTTCGCCTTTGCGGAAGGAAGTGTGATGTAGAACAAGTAGCAGAAGCATACATGCTCAAGAGGGATCACCCGAAATTCAAAGGCAACTGAATTTCGGCAACCGGGGCATCGAAGTCGGAATGCCGCGAAACTCACCGAGTCAAAGCGTTTCGCTGTTTGCGGAAGGAAGTGTGATGTAGAACAAGTAGCAGAAGCATACATGCTCAAGAGGGATCACCCGAAATTCAAAGGCAACTGAATTTCGGCAACCGGGGCATCGAAGTCGGAATGCCGCGAAACTCACCGAGTCAAAGCGTTTCGCTGTTTGCGGAAGAAGTGTGATGTAGAACAAGTAGCAGAAGCATACATGCTCAAGAGGGATCACCCGAAATTCAAAGGCAACTGAATTTCGGCAACCGGGCATCGAAGTCGGAATGCCGCGAAACTCACCGAGTCAAAGCGTTTCGCTGTTTGCGGAAGGAAGTGTGATGTAGAACAAGTAGCAGAAGCATACATGCTCAAGAGGGATCACCCGAAATTCAAAGGCAACTGAATTTCGGCAACCGGGGCATCGAAGTCGGAATGCCGCGAAACTCACCGAGTCAAAGCGTTTCGCTGTTTGCGGAAGGAAGTGTGATGTAGAACAAGTAGCAGAAGCATACATGCTCAAGAGGGATCACCCGAAATTCAAAGGCAACTGAATTTCGGCAACCGGGGCATCGAAGTCGGAATGCCGCGAAACTCACCGAGTCAAAGCGTTTCGCCGTTTGCGGAAGGAAGTGTGATGTAGAACAAGTAGCAGAAGCATACATGCTCAAGAGGGATCACCCGAAATTCAAAGGCAACTGAATTTCGGCAACCGGGGCATCGAAGTCGGAATGCCGCGAAACTCACCGAGTCAAAGCGTTTCGCTGTTTGCGGAAGGAAGTGTGATGTAGAACAAGTAGCAGAAGCATACATGCTCAAGAGGGATCACCCGAAATTCAAAGGCAACTGAATTTCGGCAACCGGGCATCGAAGTCGGAATGCCGCGAAACTCACCGAGTCAAAGCGTTTCGCTGTTTGCGGAAGGAAGTGTGATGTAGAACAAGTAGCAGAAGCATACATGCTCAAGAGGGATCACCCGAAATTCAAAGGCAACTGAATTTCGGCAACCGGGGCATCGAAGTCGGAATGCCGCGAAACTCACCGAGTCAAAGCGTTTCGCTGTTTGCGGAAGGAAGTGTGATGTAGAACAAGTAGCAGAAGCATACATGCTCAAGAGGGATCACCCGAAATTCAAAGGCAACTGAATTTCGGCAACCGGGGCATCGAAGTCGGAATGCCGCGAAACTCACCGAGTCAAAGCGTTTCGCTGTTTGCGGAAGGAAGTGTGATGTAGAACAAGTAGCAGAAGCATACATGCTCAAGAGGGATCACCCGAAATTCAAAGGCAACTGAATTTCGGCAACCGGGGCATCGAAGTCGGAATGCCGCGAAACTCACCGAGTCAAAGCGTTTCGCTGTTTGCGGAAGGAAGTGTGATGTAGAACAAGTAGCAGAAGCATACATGCTCAAGAGGGATCACCCGAAATTCAAAGGCAACTGAATTTCGGCAACCGGGCATCGAAGTCGGAATGCCGCGAAACTCACCGAGTCAAAGCGTTTCGCGTTTGCGGAAGGAAGTGTGATGTAGAACAAGTAGCAGAAGCATACATGCTCAAGAGGGATCACCCGAAATTCAAAGGCAACTGAATTTCGGCAACCGGGGCATCGAAGTCGGAATGCCGCGAAACTCACCGAGTGAAAGCTTTTCGCTTTTTGGGGAAGGAAGTGTGATGTGGAACAAGTAGCAGAAGCATACATGCTCAAGAGGGATCACCCGAAATTCAAAGGCAACTGAATTTCGGCAACCGGGGCATCGAAGTCGGAATGCCGCGAAACTCACCGAGTCAAAGCGTTTCGCTTTGCGGAAGGAAGTGTGATGTAGAACAAGTAGCAGAAGCATACATGCTCAAGAGGGATCACCCGAAATTCAAAGGCAACTGAATTTCGGCAACCGGGCATCGAAGTCGGAATGCCGCGAAACTCACCGAGTCAAAGCGTTTCGTTGTTTCCGGAAGGAAGTGTGATGTAGAACAAGTAGCAGAAGCATACATGCTCAAGAGGGATCACCCGAAATTCAAAGGCAACTGAATTTCGGCAACCGGGGCATCGAAGTCGGAATGCCGCGAAACTCACCGAGTCAAAGCGTTTCGCTGTTTGCGGAAGGAAGTGTGATGTAGAACAAGTAGCAGAAGCATACATGCTCAAGAGGGATCACCCGAAATTCAAAGGCAACTGAATTTCGGCAACCGGGCATCGAAGTCGGAATGCCGCGAAACTCACCGAGTCAAAGCGTTTCGCTGTTTGCGGAAGGAAGTGTGATGTAGAACAAGTAGCAGAAGCATACATGCTCAAGAGGGATCACCCGAAATTCAAAGGCAACTGAATTTCGGCAACCGGGGCATCGAAGTCGGAATGCCGCGAAACTCACCGAGTCAAAGCGTTTCGCTGTTTGCGGAAGGAAGTGTGATGTAGAACAAGTAGCAGAAGCATACATGCTCAAGAGGGATCACCCGAAATTCAAAGGCAACTGAATTTCGGCAACCGGGGCATCGAAGTCGGAATGCCGCGAAACTCACCGAGTCAAAGCGTTTCGCTGTTTGCGGAAGGAAGTGTGATGTAGAACAAGTAGCAGAAGCATACATGCTCAAGAGGGATCACCCGAAATTCAAAGGCAACTGAATTTCGGCAACCGGGCATCGAAGTCGGAATGCCGCGAAACTCACCGAGTCAAAGCGTTTCGCGTTTGCGGAAGGAAGTGTGATGTAGAACAAGTAGCAGAAGCATACATGCTCAAAGGGATCACCCGAAATTCAAAGGCAACTGAATTTCGGCAACCGGGCATCGAAGTCGGAATGCCGCGAAACTCACCGAGTCAAAGCGTTTCGCTGTTTGCGGAAGGAAGTGTGATGTAGAACAAGTAGCAGAAGCATACATGCTCAAGAGGGATCACCCGAAATTCAAAGGCAACTGAATTTCGGCAACCGGGGCATCGAAGTCGGAATGCCGCGAAACTCACCGAGTCAAAGCGTTTCGCCTTTGCGGAAGGAAGTGTGATGTAGAACAAGTAGCAGAAGCATACATGCTCAAGAGGGATCACCCGAAATTCAAAGGCAACTGAATTTCGGCAACCGGGGCATCGAAGTCGGAATGCCGCGAAACTCACCGAGTCAAAGCGTTTCGCTGTTTGCGGAAGGATGTGATGTAGAACAAGTAGCAGAAGCATACATGCTCAAGAGGGATCACCCGAAATTCAAAGGCAACTGAATTTCGGCAACCGGGGCATCGAAGTCGGAATGCCGCGAAACTCACCGAGTCAAAGCGTTTCGCTGTTTGCGGAAGGAAGTGTGATGTAGAACAAGTAGCAGAAGCATACATGCTCAAGAGGGATCACCCGAAATTCAAAGGCAACTGAATTTCGGCAACCGGGGCATCGAAGTCGGAATGCCGCGAAACTCACCGAGTCAAAGCGTTTCGCTGTTTGCGGAAGGAAGTGTGATGTAGAACAAGTAGCAGAAGCATACATGCTCAAGAGGGATCACCCGAAATTCAAAGGCAACTGAATTTCGGCAACCGGGCATCGAAGTCGGAATGCCGCGAAACTCACCGAGTCAAAGCGTTTCGCTGTTTGCGGAAGGAAGTGTGATGTAGAACAAGTAGCAGAAGCATACATGCTCAAGAGGGATCACCCGAAATTCAAAGGCAACTGAATTTCGGCAACCGGGCATCGAAGTCGGAATGCCGCGAAACTCACCGAGTCAAAGCGTTTCGCTGTTTGCGGAAGGAAGTGTGATGTAGAACAAGTAGCAGAAGCATACATGCTCAAGAGGGATCACCCGAAATTCAAAGGCAACTGAATTTCGGCAACCGGGGCATCGAAGTCGGAATGCCGCGAAACTCACCGAGTCAAAGCGTTTCGCTGTTTGCGGAAGGAAGTGTGATGTAGAACAAGTAGCAGAAGCATACATGCTCAAGAGGGATCACCCGAAATTCAAAGGCAACTGAATTTCGGCAACCGGGCATCGAAGTCGGAATGCCGCGAAACTCACCGAGTCAAAGCGTTTCGCTGTTTGCGGAAGGAAGTGTGATGTAGAACAAGTAGCAGAAGCATACATGCTCAAGAGGGATCACCCGAAATTCAAAGGCAACTGAATTTCGGCAACCGGGGCATCGAAGTCGGAATGCCGCGAAACTCACCGAGTCAAAGCGTTTCGCGTTTGCGGAAGGAAGTGTGATGTAGAACAAGTAGCAGAAGCATACATGCTCAAGAGGGATCACCCGAAATTCAAAGGCAACTGAATTTCGGCAACCGGGGCATCGAAGTCGGAATGCCGCGAAACTCACCGAGTCAAAGCGTTTCGCTGTTTGCGGAAGGAAGTGTGATGTAGAACAAGTAGCAGAAGCATACATGCTCAAGAGGGATCACCCGAAATTCAAAGGCAACTGAATTTCGGCAACCGGGCATCGAAGTCGGAATGCCGCGAAACTCACCGAGTCAAAGCGTTTCGCTGTTTGCGGAAGGAAGTGTGATGTAGAACAAGTAGCAGAAGCATACATGCTCAAGAGGGATCACCCGAAATTCAAAGGCAACTGAATTTCGGCAACCGGGGCATCGAAGTCGGAATGCCGAAACTCACCGAGTCAAAGCGTTTCCTGTTTGCGGAAGGAAGTGTGATGTAGAACAAGTAGCAGAAGCATACATGCTCAAGAGGGATCACCCGAAATTCAAAGGCAACTGAATTTCGGCAACCGGGGCATCGAAGTCGGAATGCCGCGAAACTCACCGAGTCAAAGCGTTTCGCTGTTTGCGGAAGGAAGTGTGATGTAGAACAAGTGGCAGAAGCATACATGCTCAAGAGGGATCACCCGAAATTCAAAGGCAACTGAATTTCGGCAACCGGGGCATCGAAGTCGGAATGCCGCGGAACTCACCGAGTCAAAGCGTTTCGCTGTTTGCGGAAGGAAGTGTGATGTAGAACAAGTAGCAGAAGCATACATGCTCAAGAGGGATCACCCGAAATTCAAAGGCAACTGAATTTCGGCAACCGGGACATCGAAGTCGGAATGCCGCGAAACTCACCGAGTCAAAGCGTTTCGCTGTTTGCGGTAGGAAGTGTGATGTAGAACAAGTAGCAGAAGCATACATGCTCAAAAGGGGTCACCCGAAATTCAAAGGCAACTGAATTTCGGCAACCGGGGCATCGAAGTCGGAATGCCGCGAAACTCACCGAGTCAAAGCGTTTCGCTGTTTGCGGAAGGAAGTGTGATGTAGAACAAGTAGCAGAAGCATACATGCTCAAGAGGGATCACCCGAAATTCAAAGGCATGTAAATTTCGGCCACCGGGGCATCGAAGTCGGAATGCCGCGAAACTCACCGAGTCAAAGCGTTTCGCCGTTTGCGGAAGGAAGTGTGATGTAGAACAAGTAGCAGAAGCATACATGCTCAAGAGGGATCACCCGAAATTCAAAGGCAACTGAATTTCGGCAACCGGGGCATCGAAGTCGGAATGCCGCGAAACTCACCGAGTCAAAGCGTTTCGCTGTTTGCGGAAGGAAGTGTGATGTAGAACAAGTAGCAGAAGCATACATGCTCAAGAGGGATCACCCGAAATTCAAAGGCAACTGAATTTCGGCAACCGGGCATCGAAGTCGGAATGCCGCGAAACTCACCGAGTCAAAGCGTTTCGCTGTTTGCGGAAGGAAGTGTGATGTAGAACAAGTAGCAGAAGCATACATGCTCAAGAGGGATCACCCGAAATTCAAAGGCAACTGAATTTCGGCAACCGGGCATCGAAGTCGGAATGCCGCGAAACTCACCGAGTCAAAGCGTTTCGCTGTTTGCGGAAGGAAGTGTGATGTAGAACAAGTAGCAGAAGCATACATGCTCAAGAGGGATCACCCGAAATTCAAAGGCAACTGAATTTCGGCAACCGGGCATCGAAGTCGGAATGCCGCGAAACTCACCGAGTCAAAGCGTTTCGCTGTTTGCGGAAGAAAGTGTGATGTAGAACAAGTAGCAGAAGCATACATGCTCAAGAGGGATCACCCGAAATTCAAAGGCAACTGAATTTCGGCAACCGGGGCATCGAAGTCGGAATGCCGCGAAACTCACCGAGTCAAAGCGTTTCGCTGTTTGCGGAAGAAAGTGTGATGTAGAACAAGTAGCAGAAGCATACATGCTCAAGAGGGATCACCCGAAATTCAAAGGCAACTGAATTTCGGCAACCGGGGCATCGAAGTCGGAATGCCGCGAAACTCACCGAGTCAAAGCGTTTCGCCGTTTGCGGAAGGAAGTGTGATGTAGAACAAGTAGCAGAAGCATACATGCTCAAGAGGGATCACCCGAAATTCAAAGGCAACTGAATTTCGGCAACCGGGGCATCGAAGTCGGAATGCCGCGAAACTCACCGAGTCAAAGCGTTTCGCCGTTTGCGGAAGGAAGTGTGATGTAGAACAAGTAGCAGAAGCATACATGCTCAAGAGGGATCACCCGAAATTCAAAGGCAACTGAATTTCGGCAACCGGGGCATCGAAGTCGGAATGCCGCGAAACTCACCGAGTCAAAGCGTTTCGCTGTTTGCGGAAGAAGTGTGATGTAGAACAAGTAGCAGAAGCATACATGCTCAAGAGGGATCACCCGAAATTCAAAGGCAACTGAATTTCGGCAACCGGGGCATCGAAGTCGGAATGCCGCGAAACTCACCGAGTCAAAGCGTTTCGCTGTTTGCGGAAGGAAGTGTGATGTAGAACAAGTAGCAGAAGCATACATGCTCAAGAGGGATCACCCGAAATTCAAAGGCAACTGAATTTCGGCAACCGGGGCATCGAAGTCGGAATGCCGCGAAACTCACCGAGTCAAAGCGTTTCGCCGTTTGCGGAAGGAAGTGTGATGTAGAACAAGTAGCAGAAGCATACATGCTCAAGAGGGATCACCCGAAATTCAAAGGCAACTGAATTTCGGCAACCGGGCATCGAAGTCGGAATGCCGCGAAACTCACCGAGTCAAAGCGTTTCGCCGTTTGCGGAAGGAAGTGTGATGTAGAACAAGTAGCAGAAGCATACATGCTCAAGAGGGATCACCCGAAATTCAAAGGCAACTGAATTTCGGCAACCGGGGCATCGAAGTCGGAATGCCGCGAAACTCACCGAGTCAAAGCGTTTCGCCGTTTGCGGAAGGAAGTGTGATGTAGAACAAGTAGCAGAAGCATACATGCTCAAGAGGGATCACCCGAAATTCAAAGGCAACTGAATTTCGGCAACCGGGGCATCGAAGTCGGAATGCCGCGAAACTCACCGAGTCAAAGCGTTTCGCCGTTTGCGGAAGGAAGTGTGATGTAGAACAAGTAGCAGAAGCATACATGCTCAAGAGGGATCACCCGAAATTCAAAGGCAACTGAATTTCGGCAACCGGGGCATCGAAGTCGGAATGCCGCGAAACTCACCGAGTCAAAGCGTTTCGCCGTTTGCGGAAGGAAGTGTGATGTAGAACAAGTAGCAGAAGCATACATGCTCAAGAGGGATCACCCGAAACTCAAAGGCAACTGAATTTCGGCAACCGGGGCATCGAAGTCGGAATGCCGCGAAACTAACCGAGTCAAAGCGTTTCGCTGTTTGCGGAAGGAAGTGTGATGTAGAACAAGTAGCAAAGGCATACATGCTCAAGAGGGATCACCCGAAATTCAAAGGCAACTGAATTTCGGCAACCGGGGCATCGAAGTCGGAATGCCGCGAAACTCACCGAGTCAAAGCGTTCGCTGTTTGCGGAAGGAAGTGTGGTGTAGAACAAGTAGCAGAAGCATACATGCTCAAGAGGGATCACCCGAAATTCAAAGGCAATTGAATTTCGGCAACTGGGCATCGAAGTCGGAATGCCGCGAAACTCACCGAGTCAAAGCGTTTCGCTGTTTGCGGAAGGAAGTGTGATGTAGAACAAGTAGCAGAAGCATACATGCTCAAGAGGGATCACCCGAAATTCAAAGGCAACTGAATTTCGGCAACCGGGCATCGAAGTCGGAATGCCGCGAAACTCACCGAGTCAAAGCGTTTCGCTGTTTGCGGAAGGAAGTGTGATGTAGAACAAGTAGCAGAAGCATACATGCTCAAGAGGGATCACCCGAAATTCAAAGGCAACTGAATTTCGGCAACCGGGCATCGAAGTCGGAATGCCGCGAAACTCACCGAGTCAAAGCGTTTCGCTGTTTGCGGAAGGAAGTGTGATGTAGAACAAGTAGCAGAAGCATACATGCTCAAGAGGGATCACCCGAAATTCAAAGGCAACTGAATTTCGGCAACCGGGGCATCGAAGTCGGAATGCCGCGAAACTCACCGAGTCAAAGCGTTTCGCTGTTTGCGGAAGGAAGTGTGATGTAGAACAAGTAGCAGAAGCATACATGCTCAAGAGGGATCACCCGAAATTCAAAGGCAACTGAATTTCGGCAACCGGGGCATCGAAGTCGGAATGCCGCGAAACTCACCGAGTCAAAGCGTTTCGCGTTTGCGGAAGGAAGTGTGATGTAGAACAAGTAGCAGAAGCATACATGCTCAAGAGGGATCACCCGAAATTCAAAGGCAACTGAATTTCGGCAACCGGGGCATCGAAGTCGGAATGCCGCGAAACTCACCGAGTCAAAGCGTTTCGCTGTTTGCGGAAGGAAGTGTGAACTAGAACAAGTAGCAGAAGCATACATGCTCAAGAGGGATCCCCGAAATTCAAAGGCAACTGAATTTCGGCAACCGGGCATCGAAGTCGGATTGCCGCGAAACTTACCAAGTCAAAGTGTTTCTCTGTTTGCGGAAGGAAGTGTGATGTAGAACAAGTAGCAGAAGCATACATGCTCAAGAGGGATCACCCGAAATTCAAAGGCAACTGAATTTCGGCATCCGCGGCATCGAAGTCGGAATGCCGCGAAACTCACCAAGTCAAAGCGTTTCGCTGTTTGGCGGAAGGAAGTGTGATGTAGAACAAGTAGCATAACGCAATCCATGCTCAAGAGTTATCACCCGAAATTCAAAGGCAACTGAATTACGTCAACCGGGGCATCGAAGTTGGAATGCCATGAAAAAGCACCGAGCCAAAGCGTTTCGCCGTTAGCGGAAGGAAGTGTGATTGCAAGAACAAGTAGCAGAAGCACACATTGCTCAAGAGGGATCACCCTAAATTCAAAGGAAACTGTGAATTTCGGCATTCGTGCATCGAAGTTGGAATGCCGCGAAACTCACCGAACAAAACGTTTCGCTGTTTGAGGAAGGAAGTGGTGATGTATAACAATTAGCAGAATCATACAAAGCTCAAGAGCGGAACACCCGAAATTCAAAGAGCAACTGAAAAAAAATTTTATTTCGGCAACCAGCAATCTAAGTCGAAATGCTTGGAACCTCACCGAGTCAAAGCGTTTCGCTGTTTGCGGAAGGAAGTGTGATTAGAACAAAGTAGCAGAAGCACCATGCTCAAGAGTGATCACCCCCAAAACCACACTCAATGACGTTAATAATAAGAAATTCAACAGGCAAATGAATTTCACGGCAACCGGGGCATCGAAGGGGGGTTTGGATATGCACATGAAACTCACCGAGTCAAAGCGTTTCCGCCGTTTGCGGAAGGAAATGTGATTTAGTAACAATATAGCAGAAGCACACAAGCTCATGATGGATCACGCCGAAATTCAAGATGAAACTGAATTTCGACAATCGGGGCATCGAAGTCTGGAATGTCCGCGAAAACTCACCCGAATACAAAGCGTTGTCTGAGCTGATGTTGCGGAAGGAAGCGTGATGTAAAACAAGATAGCATGAACCCATACATGCTCAAGAGTGGAACAGCCCGAAATTCACAGGCAACTTAATTTGGGCAACCGGGGCATCTAAGTCGGAATAGCCCGTGCGAAACTCTACCGGAGTCAAAGCGTTTCGCCGTTGTGCGGATCAAGGAAAGTGTGATGTAGAACAAGTAGCAGAAGCATACATGCTACCAAGGGATCACCCCGAAATTCAAAGGAAACTGAATTTCGGCAAGCGGGGCATCGAAGTCGGAAAGCCCCCCGACGAAACTCACCGAGTCAAAGCTTTTTCGCTGTTTGCGAAGGAAGAGTGATGTATGAACAACGTAGCAGAAGCCATACATGCTCAAGTTGGGATCACCCGAAATTCAAAGGCAACTGAATTTCGGCAACCGGGCATCGAAGTTGAATGCCGCAAAAACTCCACCGAGTCAAAGCGTTTCGCTGTTTGCGGAAGGAAGTGTGATGTAGAAAAAGTAGCAGAAGCATACATGCTCGAGAGGGAATTCCCCGGAAATTCAAAGGCAACAGACTTTCAGCAACCGGGGCATCGCGAAGTCGGAATGCCGCGAAACTCACCGAGTCAAAGCGTTTCGCCCTTTGCGGAAGGAAGTGTGATGTAGAACAAGTAGCAGAAGCATACATGCTCAAGAGGGATCACCCGAAATTCAAAGGCAACTGAATTTCGGCAACCGGGGCATCGAAGTCGGAATGCCGCGAAACTCACCGAGTCAAAGCGTTTCGCTGTTTGCGGAAGGAAGTGTGATGTAGAACAAGTAGCAGAAGCATACATGCTCAAGAGGGATCACCCGAAATTCAAAGGCAACTGAATTTCGGCAACGGGGCATCGAAGTCGGAATGCCGCGAAACTCACCGAGTCAAAGCGTTTCGCTGTTTGCGGAAGGAAGTGTGATGTAGAACAAGTAGCAGAAGCATACATGCTCAAGAGGGATCACCCGAAATTCAAAGGCAACTGAATTTCGGCAACCGGGGCATCGAAGTCGGAATGCCGCGAAACTCACCGAGTCAAAGCGTTTCGCTGTTTGCGGAAGGAAGTGTGATGTAGAACAAGTAGCAGAAGCATACATGCTCAAGAGGGATCACCCGAAATTCAAAGGCAACTGAATTTCGGCAACCGGGGCATCGAAGTCGAATGCCGCGAAACTCACCGAGTTCAAAGCGTTTCGCTGTTTGCGGAAGGAAGTGTGATGTAGAACAAGTAGCAGAAGCATACATGCTCAAGAGGGATCACCCGAAATTCAAAGGCAACTGAATTTCGGCAACCGGGGCATCGAAGTCGGAATGCCGTGAAACTCACCGAGTCAAAGCGTTTCGCTGTTTGCGGAAGGAAGTGTGATGTAGAACAAGTAGCAGAAGCATACATGCTCAAGAGGGATCACCCGAAATTCAAAGGCAACTGAATTTCGGCAAACGGGCATCGAAGTCGGAATGCCGCGAAACTCACCGAGTCAAAGCGTTTCGCTTTTGCGGAAGAAGTGTGATGTAGAACAAGTAGCAGAAGCATACATGCTCAAGAGGGATCACCCGAAATTCAAAGGCAACTGAATTTCGGCAACCGGGGCATCGAAGTCGGAATGCCGCGAAACTCACCGAGTCAAAGCGTTTCGCTGTTTGCGGAAGGAAGTGTGATGTAGAACAAGTAGCAGAAGCATACATGCTCAAGAGGGATCACCCGAAATTCAAAGGCAACTGAATTTCGGCAACCGGGGCATCGAAGTCGGAATGCCGCGAAACTCACCGAGTCAAAGCGTTTCGCTTTTGCGGAAGGAAGTGTGATGTAGAACAAGTAGCAGAAGCATACATGCTCAAGAGGGATCACCCGAAATTCAAAGGCAACTGAATTTCGGCAACCGGGGCATCGAAGTCGGAATGCCGCGAAACTCACCGAGTCAAAGCGTTTCGCTGTTTGCGGAAGGAAGTGTGATGTAGAACAAGTAGCAGAAGCATACATGCTCAAGAGGGATCACCCGAAATTCAAAGGCAACTGAATTTCGGCAACCGGGCATCGAAGTCGGAATGCCGCGAAACTCACCGAGTCAAAGCGTTTCGCTGTTTGCGGAAGGAAGTGTGATGTAGAACAAGTAGCAGAAGCATACATGCTCAAGAGGGATCACCCGAAATTCAAAGGCAACTGAATTTCGGCAACCGGGGCATCGAAGTCGGAATGCCGCGAAACTCACCGAGTCAAAGCGTTTCGCTGTTTGCGGAAGGAAGTGTGATGTAGAACAAGTAGCAGAAGCATACATGCTCAAGAGGGATCACCCGAAATTCAAAGGCAACTGAATTTCGGCAACCGGGGCATCGAAGTCGGAATGCCGCGAAACTCACCGAGTCAAAGCGTTTCGCCGTTTGCGGAAGGAAGTGTGATGTAGAACAAGTAGCAGAAGCATACATGCTCAAGAGGGATCACCCGAAATTCAAAGGCAACTGAATTTCGGCAACCGGGGCATCGAAGTCGGAATGCCGCGAAACTCACCGAGTCAAAGCGTTTCGCTGTTTGCGGAAGGAAGTGTGATGTAGAACAAGTAGCAGAAGCATACATGCTCAAGAGGGATCACCCGAAATTCAAAGGCA
>CM055360.1:553058-590017 GCA_029228515.1 Populus alba x Populus x berolinensis
AGAACAAGCACAGAAGCATACATGCTCAAGAGGGATCACCGAAATTCAAAGGCAACTGAATTTCGGCAACCGGGGCATCGAAGTCGGAGTGCGCGAAACCTCACCGAGTCTAAAAATGTTTCGCCGTTTTGCGGAAGGAAGTGTGATGTAGAACAAGGTAGGCAGAAGCATACAATGCTCAACGAGGGATCACCAACCGAAATTCAAAGGCAACTGAAATTTCGGCAACCGGAATCGAGAGTCGGAATCACCGCGAAACACACCCAGTCAAAGCGTTTGGCCGTTTTGCGGGAAGAAGTTTGTGATGTAGAACAAGTAGCAGAAGCATACATGCTCAAGAGGGATCCCGAAATTCAAAGGCAACTGAATTTCGCAACCGGGGCATCGAAGTCGGAATGCCGCGAAACTCACCGAGTCAAAGCGTTTCGCCGTTTGCGGACGGAAGTGTGTGATGTAGAACAAGTAGCAGAAGCATACAAGCTAAAGAGGGATCACCCGAAATTCAAAGGCAACTGAATTTCGCAACCGGGGCATCGAAGTCGGAATGCCGCGAAACTCACCGAGTCAAAGCGTTTCGTTGTTTGCGGAAGGAAGTGTGATGTAGAACAAGTAGCAGAAGCATACATGCTCAAGAGGGATCACCCGAAATTCAAAGGCAACTGAATTTCGGCAACCGGGGCATCGAAGTCCGAATACCGCGAAACTCACCCAGTCAAAGCGTTTGGCCGTTTGCGGTAGGAAGTCTGATGTAGAACAAGTATCAGAAGCATACATGCTCAAGACGGATCACCGAAATTCAAAGGCAACTGAATTTCGGCAACTGGGGCATCGAATTCAGATTGCCCCGAAACTCATCGAGTCAAATGGTTTCTCCGTTTGTGGATAGAAGTGTGATGTAGAACAAGTAGCAGAAGCATACATGCTCAAGAGGGATGACCCGAAATTAAAAGGCAAATGAATTTTGGCAACTGGGGCATCGAAGTCGGAATGCCGCGAAACTCACCGAGTCAAAGCGTTTCGCCGTTTGCGGAAGGAAGTGTGATGTAGAACAAGTAGCAGAAGCATACATGCTCAAGAAGGATCACCCAAAATTCAAAGGCAACTGAATTTCGGCAACTGGGGCATCGAAGTCGGAATGCCGCGAAACTCACCGAGTCAAAGCATTTCGCCGTTGGTGGAAGAAGTCTGATGTAGAACAAGTAGCAGAAGCATACATGCTAAAGAGGGATCACCCGAAATTCAAAGGCAACTGAATTTCGGCAACCGGGGCATCGAAGTCGGAATTCCGTGAAACTCACCGAGTCAAAGCATTTCGCCGTTTGTGGAAGAAGTGTGATGTAGAACAAGTAGCAGAAGCATACATGCTCAAGAGGGATCACCCGAAATTCAAAGGCAACTGAATTTCGGCAACCGGGGCATCGAAGTCGGAATGCCGCGAAACTCACCGAGTCAAAGCGTTCGCCGTTTGCGGAAGAAGTGTGATGTAGAACAAGTAGCAGAAGCATACATGCTCAAGAGGGATCACCCGAAATTCAAAGGCAACTGAATTTCGGCAAACCGGGGCATCGAAGTCAGAATGCCGCGAAACTCACGAGTCAAAGCGTTTCGCCGTTTGCGGAAGAGTGGATGTAGAACAAGTAGCAGAGAAGCATACATGCTCAAGAGGGATCACCCGAAATTCAAAGGCAACTGAATTCGGCAACCGGGGCATCGAAGTCGGAATGCCGCGAAACTCACCGAGTCAAAGCGTTTCGCCGTTTGCGGAAGAAGTGTGATGTAGAACAAGTAGCAGAAGCATACATGCACAAGAGGGATCACCCGAAATTCAAAGCAACTGAATTTCGGCAACCGGGGCATCGAATTCGGAATGCCGCGAAACTCACCGAGTCAAAGCGTTTCGCCGTTTGCGGAAGAAGTGTGATGTAGAACAAGTAGCAGAAGCATACATGCTCAAGAGGGATCACCCGAAATTCAAAGGCAACTGAATTTCGGCAACCGGGCATCGAAGTCGGAATGCCGCGAAACTCACGAGTCAAAGCGTTTCGCCGTTTGCGGAAGAAGTCTGATGTAGAACAAGTAGCAGAAGCATACATGCTCAAGAGGGATCACCCGAAATTCAAAGGCAACTGAATTTCGGCAACCGGGGCATCGAAGTCGTAATGCCGCGAAACTCACCGAGTCAAAGTGTTTCGCCGTTTGCGGAAGAAGTGTGATGTAGAACAAGTAGCAGAAGCATACATGCTCAAGAGGGATCACCCGAAATTCAAAGGCAACTGAATTTCGGCAACTGAGGCATCGAAGTCGAATGCAGCGAAACTCACCGAGTCAAAGCGTTTCGCCGTTTACGGAAGAAGTGTTATGTAGAACAAGTAGCAGAAGCCTACATGCTCAAGAGGGATCACCCGAAATTCAAGGGCAACTGAATTTCGGCAACCGGGGCATCGAAGTCGGAATGCCGCGAAACTCACCGAGTCAAAGCGTTTCGCCGTTTGCGGAAGAAGTCTGATGTAGAACAAGTAGCAGAAGCATACATGCTCAAAAGGGATCACCCGAATTTCAAGGGCAACTGAATTTCGGCAACCGGGACATCGATAGTCGGAATGCCGCGAAACTCACCGAGTCAAAGCGTTTCGCCGTTTGCGGAAGAAGTGTGATGTAGAAACAAGTAGCAGAAGCATACATGCTCAAGAGGGATCACCCGAAATTCAAAGGCAACTGAATTTCGGCAAACCGGGGCATCGAAGTCGGAATGCCGCGAAACTCACCGAGTCAAAGCGTTTTGCCGTTTTGCGGAAGAAGTGTGATGTAGAACAAGTAGCAGAAGCATACATGCTCAAGAGGGATCACCCGAAAGTCAAAAAAGGCAACTGAATTTCGGCACACCGGGGCATCGAAGTCGGAATGCCGCGAAACTCACCGAGTCAAAGCGTTTCGCCGTTTGCGGAAGAAGTGTGATGTAGAACAAGTAGCAGATGCATACATGCTCAAGAGTGATCACCCGAAAATTCAAAGGCAACTGAATTACGGCAACCGGGAACCGAAGTCGGAATGCAGCGAAACTCACCGAGTCAAAGCGTTTCGCCGTTTGCGGAAGAAGTGTGATGTAGAACAAGTAGCAGAAGCATACATGCTCAAGAGGGATCACCCGAAATTCAAAGGCAACTGAATTTCGGCAACCGGGCATCGAAGTCGGAATGCCGCGAAACTCACCGAGCCAAAGCGTTTCGCCGTTTGGGGAAGAAGTGTGATGTAGAACAAGTAGCAGAAGCATACATGCTCAAGAGGGATCACCCGAAATTCAAAGGCAACTGAATTTCGGCAACCGGGGCATCGAAGTCGGAATGCCGCGAAACTCACCGAGTCAAAGCGTTTCGCCATTTGCGGAAGGAAGTGTGATGTAGAACAAGTAGCAGAACAATACATGCTCAAGAGGGATCACCCGAAATTCAAAGGCAACTGAATTTCGGCAACCGGGGCATCGAAGTCGGAATGCCGCGAAACTCACCGAGTCAAAGCGTTTCGCTGTTTGCGGAAGGAAGTGTGATGTAGAACAAGTAGCAGAAGCATACATGCTCAAGAGGGATCACCCGAAATTCAAAGGCAACTGAATTTCGGCAATCGGGCATCGAAGTCGGAATGCCGCGAAACTGACCGAGTCAAAGCGTTTCGCCATTTGTGTAAGAAGTGTCATGTAGAACAAGTAGCAGAAGCATACATGCTCTTGAGGGATCACCCGAAATTCAAAGGCAACTGAATTTCGGCAACCGGGGTATCGAAGTCGAAATGCCGCGAAACTCACCGATTCAAAGCGTTTCGCCGTTTGCGGGAAGGAAGTGTGATGTAGAACAAGTAGCAGAAGCATACATGCTCAAGAGGGATCACCCCGAAATTCAAAGGCAACTGGAATTTCGGCAACGGGGCATCGAAGTCGGAATGCCGTGAAACTCACCGAGTCAAAGCGTTTCGTTGTTTGCGGAAGAAGTGTGATGTAGAACAAGTCGCTGAAGCATACATGCTCGAGAGGGATCACCCGCAATTCAAAGGCAGCTTAATTTCGGCAACCAGGGCATCGTAGTTGTAATGCCGCGAAACTCACCGAGTCAAAGCGTTTCGCCGTTTGCGGAAGCAAGACTGATGTAGAACAAGTAGCAGAAGCATACATGCTCAAGAGCGATCACCCGAAATTCAAAGGCAACTGAATTTCGGCAACCGGGGCATCGAAGTCAGAATGCCGCCAAACTCACGGAGTCAAAGCGTTTCGCCGTTTGCGGAAGGAAGTGTGATGTAGAACAAGTAGCAGGAGCATACATTCTCAAGAGTGATCACCCGAAATTCAAAGGCAACTGAATTTCGACAACTGGGGCATCAAAGTCGGAATGCCGCGAAACTCACCGAGTCAAAGCGTTTTGCTGTTTGCGGAAGAAAGACTGATGTAGAACAAGTAGCAGAAGCATACATGCTCAAGAGGGATGACCTGAAATTCAAAGGCAACTGAATTTCGGCAACCGGGGCATCGAAGTCGGAATGCCGCGAAACTCACGGAGTCAAAGCGTTTCGCCGTTTGCGGAAGAAGTGTTATGTAGAACAAGTAGCAGAAGCATACATGGTCAAGAGGGATCACACGAAATTCAAAGGCAACTGAATTTCGGCAACCAGGGTATCGAAGTCGGAATGCCGCGAAACTCACCGAGTCAAAGCGTTTCGCCGTTTGCGGAAGGAAGTGTGATGTAGAACAAGTAGCAGAAGCATACATGCTCAAGAGGGATCACCCGAAATTCAAAGGCAACTGAATTTCGGCAACCGGGGCATCGAAGTCGGAATGCCGCGAAACTCACCGAGTCAAAGCGTTTCGCTGTTTGCGGAAGGAATTGTGATGTAGAACAAGTAGCAGAAGCATACATGCTCAAGAGGGATCACCCGAAATTCAAAGGCAACTGAATTTCGGCAACCGGGGCATCGAAGTCGGAATGCCGCGAAACTCACCGAGTCAAAGCGTTTCGTTGTTTGCGGAAGAAGTGTGATGTAGAACAAGTAGCAGAAGCATACATGCTCAGAGAAGGGATCACCACACGAAATTCAAAGGCAACTGAATTGATCGGCAACCGTGGGGCATCGAAGATCGGAATGCCAGCGAAACTCAACCGTGTCAAAGCGTTTCGCTGTTTGCGTTAAGAAGTGTGATGTAGAAGCAAGTAGCGAGAAGCATACAATGCTCAAGTAGGGATCACCACGAAATTCAAAGGCAGACTGAATTTCGGGCAACCGGAGGCATCGAAGTGCGAAATGCCGCGAAACTCACCGAGTCAAAGCGTTTCGTCGTTATGCGGAGGGAAAGTAGTGATGTAGAACAAGTAGCAGAAAGCATACATGCTCAAGATGGGAATCACCCGAAATTCAAAGGCAACTGAATTTCGGACAACCCCTCCCTGGGGCATCCGAAGTCGGAATGCCGCGAAACATCACCGAGTCACAGCGTTTCGCTGTTTGCGGAAGAAATGTGATGTAGATACAAGTAAGCAGAAAGGCATACATGCTCCAATGAGGGATCACCCGAAATTCAAAAGGCCATAGAACTGAATTTCGGCAAACGGGGACGGGCATCGAATGTCGGAATGCCCAGAGAAACTAAACCGAGGTCAAAGGCGTTTGGTCACGTTTGTGGAAGGAAGGTGTGATGTAGAACAAGTAGCAGAAGCATACATGCTCAAGAGGGGATTCACCCGAAATTCAAATGCAACTGAATTTCGGCGACCGTTGCATCGAAGTTGGAACGCCGCGAAACTCACACCCGAGTCAAAGCTTTTCGCGCATTTGCGAAAGGAATTGTGGGATGTAGAACAAGTAGCAGAAGCATAACATGCTCAAGAGGCATCACCTGAAATTCAAAAGCAACTGAATTTCGGCAACCCGGGGCATTGAAGTCGGAATGCCGCGAAACTCACCTAGTCAAAGCGTTTCCATTGTTTTCGGAAGGAAGTGGGATAAGAACAAGTAGCAGAAGCATACATGCACAAAAAGGGATCACCCGAAATTCAAAGGCAACTGAAATTCGGCAACCGGGGCATCGAAGTCGGAATGCCGCGAAACTCACCGAGTCAAAGCGTTTCGCCGTTTGCGGAAGAAGTCTGATGTAGAACAAGTAGCAGAAGCATACATGCTCAAGAGGGATCACCCGAAATTCAAAGGCAACTGAATTTCGGCAACCGGGGCATCGAAGTCGGAATGCCGCGAAACTCACCGAGTCAAAGCGTTTCGCCGTTTGCGGAAGAAGTCTGATGTAGAACAAGTAGCAGAAGCATACATGCTCAAGAGGGATCACCCGAAATTCAAAGGCAACTGAATTTCGGCAACCGGGGCATCGAAGTCGGAATGCCGCGAAACTCACCGAGTCAAAGCGTTTCGCCGTTTGCGGAAGAAGTCTGATGTAGAACAAGTAGCAGAAGCATACATGCTCAAGAGGGATCACCCGAAATTCAAAGGCAACTGAATTTCGGCAACCGGGGCATCGAAGTCGGAATGCCGCGAAACTCACCGAGTCAAAGCGTTTCGCCGTTTGCGGAAGAAGTCTGATGTAGAACAAGTAGCAGAAGCATACATGCTCAAGAGGGATCACCCGAAATTCAAAGGCAACTGAATTTCGGCAACCGGGGCATCGAAGTCGGAATGCCGCGAAACTCACCGAGTCAAAGCGTTTCGCCGTTTGCGGAAGAAGTCTGATGTAGAACAAGTAGCAGAAGCATACATGCTCAAGAGGGATCACCCGAAATTCAAAGGCAACTGAATTTCGGCAACCGGGGCATCGAAGTCGGAATGCCGCGAAACTCACCGAGTCAAAGCGTTTCGCCGTTTGCGGAAGAAGTCTGATGTAGAACAAGTAGCAGAAGCATACATGCTCAAGAGGGATCACCCGAAATTCAAAGGCAACTGAATTTCGGCAACCGGGGCATCGAAGTCGGAATGCCGCGAAACTCACCGAGTCAAAGCGTTTCGCCGTTTGCGGAAGAAGTCTGATGTAGAACAAGTAGCAGAAGCATACATGCTCAAGAGGGATCACCCGAAATTCAAAGGCAACTGAATTTCGGCAACCGGGGCATCGAAGTCGGAATGCCGCGAAACTCACCGAGTCAAAGCGTTTCGCCGTTTGCGGAAGAAGTCTGATGTAGAACAAGTAGCAGAAGCATACATGCTCAAGAGGGATCACCCGAAATTCAAAGGCAACTGAATTTCGGCAACCGGGGCATCGAAGTCGGAATGCCGCGAAACTCACCGAGTCAAAGCGTTTCGCCGTTTGCGGAAGAAGTCTGATGTAGAACAAGTAGCAGAAGCATACATGCTCAAGAGGGATCACCCGAAATTCAAAGGCAACTGAATTTCGGCAACCGGGGCATCGAAGTCGGAATGCCGCGAAACTCACCGAGTCAAAGCGTTTCGCCGTTTGCGGAAGAAGTCTGATGTAGAACAAGTAGCAGAAGCATACATGCTCAAGAGGGATCACCCGAAATTCAAAGGCAACTGAATTTCGGCAACCGGGGCATCGAAGTCGGAATGCCGCGAAACTCACCGAGTCAAAGCGTTTCGCCGTTTGCGGAAGAAGTCTGATGTAGAACAAGTAGCAGAAGCATACATGCTCAAGAGGGATCACCCGAAATTCAAAGGCAACTGAATTTCGGCAACCGGGGCATCGAAGTCGGAATGCCGCGAAACTCACCGAGTCAAAGCGTTTCGCCGTTTGCGGAAGAAGTCTGATGTAGAACAAGTAGCAGAAGCATACATGCTCAAGAGGGATCACCCGAAATTCAAAGGCAACTGAATTTCGGCAACCGGGGCATCGAAGTCGGAATGCCGCGAAACTCACCGAGTCAAAGCGTTTCGCCGTTTGCGGAAGAAGTCTGATGTAGAACAAGTAGCAGAAGCATACATGCTCAAGAGGGATCACCCGAAATTCAAAGGCAACTGAATTTCGGCAACCGGGGCATCGAAGTCGGAATGCCGCGAAACTCACCGAGTCAAAGCGTTTCGCCGTTTGCGGAAGAAGTCTGATGTAGAACAAGTAGCAGAAGCATACATGCTCAAGAGGGATCACCCGAAATTCAAAGGCAACTGAATTTCGGCAACCGGGGCATCGAAGTCGGAATGCCGCGAAACTCACCGAGTCAAAGCGTTTCGCCGTTTGCGGAAGAAGTCTGATGTAGAACAAGTAGCAGAAGCATACATGCTCAAGAGGGATCACCCGAAATTCAAAGGCAACTGAATTTCGGCAACCGGGGCATCGAAGTCGGAATGCCGCGAAACTCACCGAGTCAAAGCGTTTCGCCGTTTGCGGAAGAAGTCTGATGTAGAACAAGTAGCAGAAGCATACATGCTCAAGAGGGATCACCCGAAATTCAAAGGCAACTGAATTTCGGCAACCGGGGCATCGAAGTCGGAATGCCGCGAAACTCACCGAGTCAAAGCGTTTCGCCGTTTGCGGAAGAAGTCTGATGTAGAACAAGTAGCAGAAGCATACATGCTCAAGAGGGATCACCCGAAATTCAAAGGCAACTGAATTTCGGCAACCGGGGCATCGAAGTCGGAATGCCGCGAAACTCACCGAGTCAAAGCGTTTCGCCGTTTGCGGAAGAAGTCTGATGTAGAACAAGTAGCAGAAGCATACATGCTCAAGAGGGATCACCCGAAATTCAAAGGCAACTGAATTTCGGCAACCGGGGCATCGAAGTCGGAATGCCGCGAAACTCACCGAGTCAAAGCGTTTCGCCGTTTGCGGAAGAAGTCTGATGTAGAACAAGTAGCAGAAGCATACATGCTCAAGAGGGATCACCCGAAATTCAAAGGCAACTGAATTTCGGCAACCGGGGCATCGAAGTCGGAATGCCGCGAAACTCACCGAGTCAAAGCGTTTCGCCGTTTGCGGAAGAAGTCTGATGTAGAACAAGTAGCAGAAGCATACATGCTCAAGAGGGATCACCCGAAATTCAAAGGCAACTGAATTTCGGCAACCGGGGCATCGAAGTCGGAATGCCGCGAAACTCACCGAGTCAAAGCGTTTCGCCGTTTGCGGAAGAAGTCTGATGTAGAACAAGTAGCAGAAGCATACATGCTCAAGAGGGATCACCCGAAATTCAAAGGCAACTGAATTTCGGCAACCGGGGCATCGAAGTCGGAATGCCGCGAAACTCACCGAGTCAAAGCGTTTCGCCGTTTGCGGAAGAAGTCTGATGTAGAACAAGTAGCAGAAGCATACATGCTCAAGAGGGATCACCCGAAATTCAAAGGCAACTGAATTTCGGCAACCGGGGCATCGAAGTCGGAATGCCGCGAAACTCACCGAGTCAAAGCGTTTCGCCGTTTGCGGAAGAAGTCTGATGTAGAACAAGTAGCAGAAGCATACATGCTCAAGAGGGATCACCCGAAATTCAAAGGCAACTGAATTTCGGCAACCGGGGCATCGAAGTCGGAATGCCGCGAAACTCACCGAGTCAAAGCGTTTCGCCGTTTGCGGAAGAAGTCTGATGTAGAACAAGTAGCAGAAGCATACATGCTCAAGAGGGATCACCCGAAATTCAAAGGCAACTGAATTTCGGCAACCGGGGCATCGAAGTCGGAATGCCGCGAAACTCACCGAGTCAAAGCGTTTCGCCGTTTGCGGAAGAAGTCTGATGTAGAACAAGTAGCAGAAGCATACATGCTCAAGAGGGATCACCCGAAATTCAAAGGCAACTGAATTTCGGCAACCGGGGCATCGAAGTCGGAATGCCGCGAAACTCACCGAGTCAAAGCGTTTCGCCGTTTGCGGAAGAAGTCTGATGTAGAACAAGTAGCAGAAGCATACATGCTCAAGAGGGATCACCCGAAATTCAAAGGCAACTGAATTTCGGCAACCGGGGCATCGAAGTCGGAATGCCGCGAAACTCACCGAGTCAAAGCGTTTCGCCGTTTGCGGAAGAAGTCTGATGTAGAACAAGTAGCAGAAGCATACATGCTCAAGAGGGATCACCCGAAATTCAAAGGCAACTGAATTTCGGCAACCGGGGCATCGAAGTCGGAATGCCGCGAAACTCACCGAGTCAAAGCGTTTCGCCGTTTGCGGAAGAAGTCTGATGTAGAACAAGTAGCAGAAGCATACATGCTCAAGAGGGATCACCCGAAATTCAAAGGCAACTGAATTTCGGCAACCGGGGCATCGAAGTCGGAATGCCGCGAAACTCACCGAGTCAAAGCGTTTCGCCGTTTGCGGAAGAAGTCTGATGTAGAACAAGTAGCAGAAGCATACATGCTCAAGAGGGATCACCCGAAATTCAAAGGCAACTGAATTTCGGCAACCGGGGCATCGAAGTCGGAATGCCGCGAAACTCACCGAGTCAAAGCGTTTCGCCGTTTGCGGAAGAAGTCTGATGTAGAACAAGTAGCAGAAGCATACATGCTCAAGAGGGATCACCCGAAATTCAAAGGCAACTGAATTTCGGCAACCGGGGCATCGAAGTCGGAATGCCGCGAAACTCACCGAGTCAAAGCGTTTCGCCGTTTGCGGAAGAAGTCTGATGTAGAACAAGTAGCAGAAGCATACATGCTCAAGAGGGATCACCCGAAATTCAAAGGCAACTGAATTTCGGCAACCGGGGCATCGAAGTCGGAATGCCGCGAAACTCACCGAGTCAAAGCGTTTCGCCGTTTGCGGAAGAAGTCTGATGTAGAACAAGTAGCAGAAGCATACATGCTCAAGAGGGATCACCCGAAATTCAAAGGCAACTGAATTTCGGCAACCGGGGCATCGAAGTCGGAATGCCGCGAAACTCACCGAGTCAAAGCGTTTCGCCGTTTGCGGAAGAAGTCTGATGTAGAACAAGTAGCAGAAGCATACATGCTCAAGAGGGATCACCCGAAATTCAAAGGCAACTGAATTTCGGCAACCGGGGCATCGAAGTCGGAATGCCGCGAAACTCACCGAGTCAAAGCGTTTCGCCGTTTGCGGAAGAAGTCTGATGTAGAACAAGTAGCAGAAGCATACATGCTCAAGAGGGATCACCCGAAATTCAAAGGCAACTGAATTTCGGCAACCGGGGCATCGAAGTCGGAATGCCGCGAAACTCACCGAGTCAAAGCGTTTCGCCGTTTGCGGAAGAAGTCTGATGTAGAACAAGTAGCAGAAGCATACATGCTCAAGAGGGATCACCCGAAATTCAAAGGCAACTGAATTTCGGCAACCGGGGCATCGAAGTCGGAATGCCGCGAAACTCACCGAGTCAAAGCGTTTCGCCGTTTGCGGAAGAAGTCTGATGTAGAACAAGTAGCAGAAGCATACATGCTCAAGAGGGATCACCCGAAATTCAAAGGCAACTGAATTTCGGCAACCGGGGCATCGAAGTCGGAATGCCGCGAAACTCACCGAGTCAAAGCGTTTCGCCGTTTGCGGAAGAAGTCTGATGTAGAACAAGTAGCAGAAGCATACATGCTCAAGAGGGATCACCCGAAATTCAAAGGCAACTGAATTTCGGCAACCGGGGCATCGAAGTCGGAATGCCGCGAAACTCACCGAGTCAAAGCGTTTCGCCGTTTGCGGAAGAAGTCTGATGTAGAACAAGTAGCAGAAGCATACATGCTCAAGAGGGATCACCCGAAATTCAAAGGCAACTGAATTTCGGCAACCGGGGCATCGAAGTCGGAATGCCGCGAAACTCACCGAGTCAAAGCGTTTCGCCGTTTGCGGAAGAAGTCTGATGTAGAACAAGTAGCAGAAGCATACATGCTCAAGAGGGATCACCCGAAATTCAAAGGCAACTGAATTTCGGCAACCGGGGCATCGAAGTCGGAATGCCGCGAAACTCACCGAGTCAAAGCGTTTCGCCGTTTGCGGAAGAAGTCTGATGTAGAACAAGTAGCAGAAGCATACATGCTCAAGAGGGATCACCCGAAATTCAAAGGCAACTGAATTTCGGCAACCGGGGCATCGAAGTCGGAATGCCGCGAAACTCACCGAGTCAAAGCGTTTCGCCGTTTGCGGAAGAAGTCTGATGTAGAACAAGTAGCAGAAGCATACATGCTCAAGAGGGATCACCCGAAATTCAAAGGCAACTGAATTTCGGCAACCGGGGCATCGAAGTCGGAATGCCGCGAAACTCACCGAGTCAAAGCGTTTCGCCGTTTGCGGAAGAAGTCTGATGTAGAACAAGTAGCAGAAGCATACATGCTCAAGAGGGATCACCCGAAATTCAAAGGCAACTGAATTTCGGCAACCGGGGCATCGAAGTCGGAATGCCGCGAAACTCACCGAGTCAAAGCGTTTCGCCGTTTGCGGAAGAAGTCTGATGTAGAACAAGTAGCAGAAGCATACATGCTCAAGAGGGATCACCCGAAATTCAAAGGCAACTGAATTTCGGCAACCGGGGCATCGAAGTCGGAATGCCGCGAAACTCACCGAGTCAAAGCGTTTCGCCGTTTGCGGAAGAAGTCTGATGTAGAACAAGTAGCAGAAGCATACATGCTCAAGAGGGATCACCCGAAATTCAAAGGCAACTGAATTTCGGCAACCGGGGCATCGAAGTCGGAATGCCGCGAAACTCACCGAGTCAAAGCGTTTCGCCGTTTGCGGAAGAAGTCTGATGTAGAACAAGTAGCAGAAGCATACATGCTCAAGAGGGATCACCCGAAATTCAAAGGCAACTGAATTTCGGCAACCGGGGCATCGAAGTCGGAATGCCGCGAAACTCACCGAGTCAAAGCGTTTCGCCGTTTGCGGAAGAAGTCTGATGTAGAACAAGTAGCAGAAGCATACATGCTCAAGAGGGATCACCCGAAATTCAAAGGCAACTGAATTTCGGCAACCGGGGCATCGAAGTCGGAATGCCGCGAAACTCACCGAGTCAAAGCGTTTCGCCGTTTGCGGAAGAAGTCTGATGTAGAACAAGTAGCAGAAGCATACATGCTCAAGAGGGATCACCCGAAATTCAAAGGCAACTGAATTTCGGCAACCGGGGCATCGAAGTCGGAATGCCGCGAAACTCACCGAGTCAAAGCGTTTCGCCGTTTGCGGAAGAAGTCTGATGTAGAACAAGTAGCAGAAGCATACATGCTCAAGAGGGATCACCCGAAATTCAAAGGCAACTGAATTTCGGCAACCGGGGCATCGAAGTCGGAATGCCGCGAAACTCACCGAGTCAAAGCGTTTCGCCGTTTGCGGAAGAAGTCTGATGTAGAACAAGTAGCAGAAGCATACATGCTCAAGAGGGATCACCCGAAATTCAAAGGCAACTGAATTTCGGCAACCGGGGCATCGAAGTCGGAATGCCGCGAAACTCACCGAGTCAAAGCGTTTCGCCGTTTGCGGAAGAAGTCTGATGTAGAACAAGTAGCAGAAGCATACATGCTCAAGAGGGATCACCCGAAATTCAAAGGCAACTGAATTTCGGCAACCGGGGCATCGAAGTCGGAATGCCGCGAAACTCACCGAGTCAAAGCGTTTCGCCGTTTGCGGAAGAAGTCTGATGTAGAACAAGTAGCAGAAGCATACATGCTCAAGAGGGATCACCCGAAATTCAAAGGCAACTGAATTTCGGCAACCGGGGCATCGAAGTCGGAATGCCGCGAAACTCACCGAGTCAAAGCGTTTCGCCGTTTGCGGAAGAAGTCTGATGTAGAACAAGTAGCAGAAGCATACATGCTCAAGAGGGATCACCCGAAATTCAAAGGCAACTGAATTTCGGCAACCGGGGCATCGAAGTCGGAATGCCGCGAAACTCACCGAGTCAAAGCGTTTCGCCGTTTGCGGAAGAAGTCTGATGTAGAACAAGTAGCAGAAGCATACATGCTCAAGAGGGATCACCCGAAATTCAAAGGCAACTGAATTTCGGCAACCGGGGCATCGAAGTCGGAATGCCGCGAAACTCACCGAGTCAAAGCGTTTCGCCGTTTGCGGAAGAAGTCTGATGTAGAACAAGTAGCAGAAGCATACATGCTCAAGAGGGATCACCCGAAATTCAAAGGCAACTGAATTTCGGCAACCGGGGCATCGAAGTCGGAATGCCGCGAAACTCACCGAGTCAAAGCGTTTCGCCGTTTGCGGAAGAAGTCTGATGTAGAACAAGTAGCAGAAGCATACATGCTCAAGAGGGATCACCCGAAATTCAAAGGCAACTGAATTTCGGCAACCGGGGCATCGAAGTCGGAATGCCGCGAAACTCACCGAGTCAAAGCGTTTCGCCGTTTGCGGAAGAAGTCTGATGTAGAACAAGTAGCAGAAGCATACATGCTCAAGAGGGATCACCCGAAATTCAAAGGCAACTGAATTTCGGCAACCGGGGCATCGAAGTCGGAATGCCGCGAAACTCACCGAGTCAAAGCGTTTCGCCGTTTGCGGAAGAAGTCTGATGTAGAACAAGTAGCAGAAGCATACATGCTCAAGAGGGATCACCCGAAATTCAAAGGCAACTGAATTTCGGCAACCGGGGCATCGAAGTCGGAATGCCGCGAAACTCACCGAGTCAAAGCGTTTCGCCGTTTGCGGAAGAAGTCTGATGTAGAACAAGTAGCAGAAGCATACATGCTCAAGAGGGATCACCCGAAATTCAAAGGCAACTGAATTTCGGCAACCGGGGCATCGAAGTCGGAATGCCGCGAAACTCACCGAGTCAAAGCGTTTCGCCGTTTGCGGAAGAAGTCTGATGTAGAACAAGTAGCAGAAGCATACATGCTCAAGAGGGATCACCCGAAATTCAAAGGCAACTGAATTTCGGCAACCGGGGCATCGAAGTCGGAATGCCGCGAAACTCACCGAGTCAAAGCGTTTCGCCGTTTGCGGAAGAAGTCTGATGTAGAACAAGTAGCAGAAGCATACATGCTCAAGAGGGATCACCCGAAATTCAAAGGCAACTGAATTTCGGCAACCGGGGCATCGAAGTCGGAATGCCGCGAAACTCACCGAGTCAAAGCGTTTCGCCGTTTGCGGAAGAAGTCTGATGTAGAACAAGTAGCAGAAGCATACATGCTCAAGAGGGATCACCCGAAATTCAAAGGCAACTGAATTTCGGCAACCGGGGCATCGAAGTCGGAATGCCGCGAAACTCACCGAGTCAAAGCGTTTCGCCGTTTGCGGAAGAAGTCTGATGTAGAACAAGTAGCAGAAGCATACATGCTCAAGAGGGATCACCCGAAATTCAAAGGCAACTGAATTTCGGCAACCGGGGCATCGAAGTCGGAATGCCGCGAAACTCACCGAGTCAAAGCGTTTCGCCGTTTGCGGAAGAAGTCTGATGTAGAACAAGTAGCAGAAGCATACATGCTCAAGAGGGATCACCCGAAATTCAAAGGCAACTGAATTTCGGCAACCGGGGCATCGAAGTCGGAATGCCGCGAAACTCACCGAGTCAAAGCGTTTCGCCGTTTGCGGAAGAAGTCTGATGTAGAACAAGTAGCAGAAGCATACATGCTCAAGAGGGATCACCCGAAATTCAAAGGCAACTGAATTTCGGCAACCGGGGCATCGAAGTCGGAATGCCGCGAAACTCACCGAGTCAAAGCGTTTCGCCGTTTGCGGAAGAAGTCTGATGTAGAACAAGTAGCAGAAGCATACATGCTCAAGAGGGATCACCCGAAATTCAAAGGCAACTGAATTTCGGCAACCGGGGCATCGAAGTCGGAATGCCGCGAAACTCACCGAGTCAAAGCGTTTCGCCGTTTGCGGAAGAAGTCTGATGTAGAACAAGTAGCAGAAGCATACATGCTCAAGAGGGATCACCCGAAATTCAAAGGCAACTGAATTTCGGCAACCGGGGCATCGAAGTCGGAATGCCGCGAAACTCACCGAGTCAAAGCGTTTCGCCGTTTGCGGAAGAAGTCTGATGTAGAACAAGTAGCAGAAGCATACATGCTCAAGAGGGATCACCCGAAATTCAAAGGCAACTGAATTTCGGCAACCGGGGCATCGAAGTCGGAATGCCGCGAAACTCACCGAGTCAAAGCGTTTCGCCGTTTGCGGAAGAAGTCTGATGTAGAACAAGTAGCAGAAGCATACATGCTCAAGAGGGATCACCCGAAATTCAAAGGCAACTGAATTTCGGCAACCGGGGCATCGAAGTCGGAATGCCGCGAAACTCACCGAGTCAAAGCGTTTCGCCGTTTGCGGAAGAAGTCTGATGTAGAACAAGTAGCAGAAGCATACATGCTCAAGAGGGATCACCCGAAATTCAAAGGCAACTGAATTTCGGCAACCGGGGCATCGAAGTCGGAATGCCGCGAAACTCACCGAGTCAAAGCGTTTCGCCGTTTGCGGAAGAAGTCTGATGTAGAACAAGTAGCAGAAGCATACATGCTCAAGAGGGATCACCCGAAATTCAAAGGCAACTGAATTTCGGCAACCGGGGCATCGAAGTCGGAATGCCGCGAAACTCACCGAGTCAAAGCGTTTCGCCGTTTGCGGAAGAAGTCTGATGTAGAACAAGTAGCAGAAGCATACATGCTCAAGAGGGATCACCCGAAATTCAAAGGCAACTGAATTTCGGCAACCGGGGCATCGAAGTCGGAATGCCGCGAAACTCACCGAGTCAAAGCGTTTCGCCGTTTGCGGAAGAAGTCTGATGTAGAACAAGTAGCAGAAGCATACATGCTCAAGAGGGATCACCCGAAATTCAAAGGCAACTGAATTTCGGCAACCGGGGCATCGAAGTCGGAATGCCGCGAAACTCACCGAGTCAAAGCGTTTCGCCGTTTGCGGAAGAAGTCTGATGTAGAACAAGTAGCAGAAGCATACATGCTCAAGAGGGATCACCCGAAATTCAAAGGCAACTGAATTTCGGCAACCGGGGCATCGAAGTCGGAATGCCGCGAAACTCACCGAGTCAAAGCGTTTCGCCGTTTGCGGAAGAAGTCTGATGTAGAACAAGTAGCAGAAGCATACATGCTCAAGAGGGATCACCCGAAATTCAAAGGCAACTGAATTTCGGCAACCGGGGCATCGAAGTCGGAATGCCGCGAAACTCACCGAGTCAAAGCGTTTCGCCGTTTGCGGAAGAAGTCTGATGTAGAACAAGTAGCAGAAGCATACATGCTCAAGAGGGATCACCCGAAATTCAAAGGCAACTGAATTTCGGCAACCGGGGCATCGAAGTCGGAATGCCGCGAAACTCACCGAGTCAAAGCGTTTCGCCGTTTGCGGAAGAAGTCTGATGTAGAACAAGTAGCAGAAGCATACATGCTCAAGAGGGATCACCCGAAATTCAAAGGCAACTGAATTTCGGCAACCGGGGCATCGAAGTCGGAATGCCGCGAAACTCACCGAGTCAAAGCGTTTCGCCGTTTGCGGAAGAAGTCTGATGTAGAACAAGTAGCAGAAGCATACATGCTCAAGAGGGATCACCCGAAATTCAAAGGCAACTGAATTTCGGCAACCGGGGCATCGAAGTCGGAATGCCGCGAAACTCACCGAGTCAAAGCGTTTCGCCGTTTGCGGAAGAAGTCTGATGTAGAACAAGTAGCAGAAGCATACATGCTCAAGAGGGATCACCCGAAATTCAAAGGCAACTGAATTTCGGCAACCGGGGCATCGAAGTCGGAATGCCGCGAAACTCACCGAGTCAAAGCGTTTCGCCGTTTGCGGAAGAAGTCTGATGTAGAACAAGTAGCAGAAGCATACATGCTCAAGAGGGATCACCCGAAATTCAAAGGCAACTGAATTTCGGCAACCGGGGCATCGAAGTCGGAATGCCGCGAAACTCACCGAGTCAAAGCGTTTCGCCGTTTGCGGAAGAAGTCTGATGTAGAACAAGTAGCAGAAGCATACATGCTCAAGAGGGATCACCCGAAATTCAAAGGCAACTGAATTTCGGCAACCGGGGCATCGAAGTCGGAATGCCGCGAAACTCACCGAGTCAAAGCGTTTCGCCGTTTGCGGAAGAAGTCTGATGTAGAACAAGTAGCAGAAGCATACATGCTCAAGAGGGATCACCCGAAATTCAAAGGCAACTGAATTTCGGCAACCGGGGCATCGAAGTCGGAATGCCGCGAAACTCACCGAGTCAAAGCGTTTCGCCGTTTGCGGAAGAAGTCTGATGTAGAACAAGTAGCAGAAGCATACATGCTCAAGAGGGATCACCCGAAATTCAAAGGCAACTGAATTTCGGCAACCGGGGCATCGAAGTCGGAATGCCGCGAAACTCACCGAGTCAAAGCGTTTCGCCGTTTGCGGAAGAAGTCTGATGTAGAACAAGTAGCAGAAGCATACATGCTCAAGAGGGATCACCCGAAATTCAAAGGCAACTGAATTTCGGCAACCGGGGCATCGAAGTCGGAATGCCGCGAAACTCACCGAGTCAAAGCGTTTCGCCGTTTGCGGAAGAAGTCTGATGTAGAACAAGTAGCAGAAGCATACATGCTCAAGAGGGATCACCCGAAATTCAAAGGCAACTGAATTTCGGCAACCGGGGCATCGAAGTCGGAATGCCGCGAAACTCACCGAGTCAAAGCGTTTCGCCGTTTGCGGAAGAAGTCTGATGTAGAACAAGTAGCAGAAGCATACATGCTCAAGAGGGATCACCCGAAATTCAAAGGCAACTGAATTTCGGCAACCGGGGCATCGAAGTCGGAATGCCGCGAAACTCACCGAGTCAAAGCGTTTCGCCGTTTGCGGAAGAAGTCTGATGTAGAACAAGTAGCAGAAGCATACATGCTCAAGAGGGATCACCCGAAATTCAAAGGCAACTGAATTTCGGCAACCGGGGCATCGAAGTCGGAATGCCGCGAAACTCACCGAGTCAAAGCGTTTCGCCGTTTGCGGAAGAAGTCTGATGTAGAACAAGTAGCAGAAGCATACATGCTCAAGAGGGATCACCCGAAATTCAAAGGCAACTGAATTTCGGCAACCGGGGCATCGAAGTCGGAATGCCGCGAAACTCACCGAGTCAAAGCGTTTCGCCGTTTGCGGAAGAAGTCTGATGTAGAACAAGTAGCAGAAGCATACATGCTCAAGAGGGATCACCCGAAATTCAAAGGCAACTGAATTTCGGCAACCGGGGCATCGAAGTCGGAATGCCGCGAAACTCACCGAGTCAAAGCGTTTCGCCGTTTGCGGAAGAAGTCTGATGTAGAACAAGTAGCAGAAGCATACATGCTCAAGAGGGATCACCCGAAATTCAAAGGCAACTGAATTTCGGCAACCGGGGCATCGAAGTCGGAATGCCGCGAAACTCACCGAGTCAAAGCGTTTCGCCGTTTGCGGAAGAAGTCTGATGTAGAACAAGTAGCAGAAGCATACATGCTCAAGAGGGATCACCCGAAATTCAAAGGCAACTGAATTTCGGCAACCGGGGCATCGAAGTCGGAATGCCGCGAAACTCACCGAGTCAAAGCGTTTCGCCGTTTGCGGAAGAAGTCTGATGTAGAACAAGTAGCAGAAGCATACATGCTCAAGAGGGATCACCCGAAATTCAAAGGCAACTGAATTTCGGCAACCGGGGCATCGAAGTCGGAATGCCGCGAAACTCACCGAGTCAAAGCGTTTCGCCGTTTGCGGAAGAAGTCTGATGTAGAACAAGTAGCAGAAGCATACATGCTCAAGAGGGATCACCCGAAATTCAAAGGCAACTGAATTTCGGCAACCGGGGCATCGAAGTCGGAATGCCGCGAAACTCACCGAGTCAAAGCGTTTCGCCGTTTGCGGAAGAAGTCTGATGTAGAACAAGTAGCAGAAGCATACATGCTCAAGAGGGATCACCCGAAATTCAAAGGCAACTGAATTTCGGCAACCGGGGCATCGAAGTCGGAATGCCGCGAAACTCACCGAGTCAAAGCGTTTCGCCGTTTGCGGAAGAAGTCTGATGTAGAACAAGTAGCAGAAGCATACATGCTCAAGAGGGATCACCCGAAATTCAAAGGCAACTGAATTTCGGCAACCGGGGCATCGAAGTCGGAATGCCGCGAAACTCACCGAGTCAAAGCGTTTCGCCGTTTGCGGAAGAAGTCTGATGTAGAACAAGTAGCAGAAGCATACATGCTCAAGAGGGATCACCCGAAATTCAAAGGCAACTGAATTTCGGCAACCGGGGCATCGAAGTCGGAATGCCGCGAAACTCACCGAGTCAAAGCGTTTCGCCGTTTGCGGAAGAAGTCTGATGTAGAACAAGTAGCAGAAGCATACATGCTCAAGAGGGATCACCCGAAATTCAAAGGCAACTGAATTTCGGCAACCGGGGCATCGAAGTCGGAATGCCGCGAAACTCACCGAGTCAAAGCGTTTCGCCGTTTGCGGAAGAAGTCTGATGTAGAACAAGTAGCAGAAGCATACATGCTCAAGAGGGATCACCCGAAATTCAAAGGCAACTGAATTTCGGCAACCGGGGCATCGAAGTCGGAATGCCGCGAAACTCACCGAGTCAAAGCGTTTCGCCGTTTGCGGAAGAAGTCTGATGTAGAACAAGTAGCAGAAGCATACATGCTCAAGAGGGATCACCCGAAATTCAAAGGCAACTGAATTTCGGCAACCGGGGCATCGAAGTCGGAATGCCGCGAAACTCACCGAGTCAAAGCGTTTCGCCGTTTGCGGAAGAAGTCTGATGTAGAACAAGTAGCAGAAGCATACATGCTCAAGAGGGATCACCCGAAATTCAAAGGCAACTGAATTTCGGCAACCGGGGCATCGAAGTCGGAATGCCGCGAAACTCACCGAGTCAAAGCGTTTCGCCGTTTGCGGAAGAAGTCTGATGTAGAACAAGTAGCAGAAGCATACATGCTCAAGAGGGATCACCCGAAATTCAAAGGCAACTGAATTTCGGCAACCGGGGCATCGAAGTCGGAATGCCGCGAAACTCACCGAGTCAAAGCGTTTCGCCGTTTGCGGAAGAAGTCTGATGTAGAACAAGTAGCAGAAGCATACATGCTCAAGAGGGATCACCCGAAATTCAAAGGCAACTGAATTTCGGCAACCGGGGCATCGAAGTCGGAATGCCGCGAAACTCACCGAGTCAAAGCGTTTCGCCGTTTGCGGAAGAAGTCTGATGTAGAACAAGTAGCAGAAGCATACATGCTCAAGAGGGATCACCCGAAATTCAAAGGCAACTGAATTTCGGCAACCGGGGCATCGAAGTCGGAATGCCGCGAAACTCACCGAGTCAAAGCGTTTCGCCGTTTGCGGAAGAAGTCTGATGTAGAACAAGTAGCAGAAGCATACATGCTCAAGAGGGATCACCCGAAATTCAAAGGCAACTGAATTTCGGCAACCGGGGCATCGAAGTCGGAATGCCGCGAAACTCACCGAGTCAAAGCGTTTCGCCGTTTGCGGAAGAAGTCTGATGTAGAACAAGTAGCAGAAGCATACATGCTCAAGAGGGATCACCCGAAATTCAAAGGCAACTGAATTTCGGCAACCGGGGCATCGAAGTCGGAATGCCGCGAAACTCACCGAGTCAAAGCGTTTCGCCGTTTGCGGAAGAAGTCTGATGTAGAACAAGTAGCAGAAGCATACATGCTCAAGAGGGATCACCCGAAATTCAAAGGCAACTGAATTTCGGCAACCGGGGCATCGAAGTCGGAATGCCGCGAAACTCACCGAGTCAAAGCGTTTCGCCGTTTGCGGAAGAAGTCTGATGTAGAACAAGTAGCAGAAGCATACATGCTCAAGAGGGATCACCCGAAATTCAAAGGCAACTGAATTTCGGCAACCGGGGCATCGAAGTCGGAATGCCGCGAAACTCACCGAGTCAAAGCGTTTCGCCGTTTGCGGAAGAAGTCTGATGTAGAACAAGTAGCAGAAGCATACATGCTCAAGAGGGATCACCCGAAATTCAAAGGCAACTGAATTTCGGCAACCGGGGCATCGAAGTCGGAATGCCGCGAAACTCACCGAGTCAAAGCGTTTCGCCGTTTGCGGAAGAAGTCTGATGTAGAACAAGTAGCAGAAGCATACATGCTCAAGAGGGATCACCCGAAATTCAAAGGCAACTGAATTTCGGCAACCGGGGCATCGAAGTCGGAATGCCGCGAAACTCACCGAGTCAAAGCGTTTCGCCGTTTGCGGAAGAAGTCTGATGTAGAACAAGTAGCAGAAGCATACATGCTCAAGAGGGATCACCCGAAATTCAAAGGCAACTGAATTTCGGCAACCGGGGCATCGAAGTCGGAATGCCGCGAAACTCACCGAGTCAAAGCGTTTCGCCGTTTGCGGAAGAAGTCTGATGTAGAACAAGTAGCAGAAGCATACATGCTCAAGAGGGATCACCCGAAATTCAAAGGCAACTGAATTTCGGCAACCGGGGCATCGAAGTCGGAATGCCGCGAAACTCACCGAGTCAAAGCGTTTCGCCGTTTGCGGAAGAAGTCTGATGTAGAACAAGTAGCAGAAGCATACATGCTCAAGAGGGATCACCCGAAATTCAAAGGCAACTGAATTTCGGCAACCGGGGCATCGAAGTCGGAATGCCGCGAAACTCACCGAGTCAAAGCGTTTCGCCGTTTGCGGAAGAAGTCTGATGTAGAACAAGTAGCAGAAGCATACATGCTCAAGAGGGATCACCCGAAATTCAAAGGCAACTGAATTTCGGCAACCGGGGCATCGAAGTCGGAATGCCGCGAAACTCACCGAGTCAAAGCGTTTCGCCGTTTGCGGAAGAAGTCTGATGTAGAACAAGTAGCAGAAGCATACATGCTCAAGAGGGATCACCCGAAATTCAAAGGCAACTGAATTTCGGCAACCGGGGCATCGAAGTCGGAATGCCGCGAAACTCACCGAGTCAAAGCGTTTCGCCGTTTGCGGAAGAAGTCTGATGTAGAACAAGTAGCAGAAGCATACATGCTCAAGAGGGATCACCCGAAATTCAAAGGCAACTGAATTTCGGCAACCGGGGCATCGAAGTCGGAATGCCGCGAAACTCACCGAGTCAAAGCGTTTCGCCGTTTGCGGAAGAAGTCTGATGTAGAACAAGTAGCAGAAGCATACATGCTCAAGAGGGATCACCCGAAATTCAAAGGCAACTGAATTTCGGCAACCGGGGCATCGAAGTCGGAATGCCGCGAAACTCACCGAGTCAAAGCGTTTCGCCGTTTGCGGAAGAAGTCTGATGTAGAACAAGTAGCAGAAGCATACATGCTCAAGAGGGATCACCCGAAATTCAAAGGCAACTGAATTTCGGCAACCGGGGCATCGAAGTCGGAATGCCGCGAAACTCACCGAGTCAAAGCGTTTCGCCGTTTGCGGAAGAAGTCTGATGTAGAACAAGTAGCAGAAGCATACATGCTCAAGAGGGATCACCCGAAATTCAAAGGCAACTGAATTTCGGCAACCGGGGCATCGAAGTCGGAATGCCGCGAAACTCACCGAGTCAAAGCGTTTCGCCGTTTGCGGAAGAAGTCTGATGTAGAACAAGTAGCAGAAGCATACATGCTCAAGAGGGATCACCCGAAATTCAAAGGCAACTGAATTTCGGCAACCGGGGCATCGAAGTCGGAATGCCGCGAAACTCACCGAGTCAAAGCGTTTCGCCGTTTGCGGAAGAAGTCTGATGTAGAACAAGTAGCAGAAGCATACATGCTCAAGAGGGATCACCCGAAATTCAAAGGCAACTGAATTTCGGCAACCGGGGCATCGAAGTCGGAATGCCGCGAAACTCACCGAGTCAAAGCGTTTCGCCGTTTGCGGAAGAAGTCTGATGTAGAACAAGTAGCAGAAGCATACATGCTCAAGAGGGATCACCCGAAATTCAAAGGCAACTGAATTTCGGCAACCGGGGCATCGAAGTCGGAATGCCGCGAAACTCACCGAGTCAAAGCGTTTCGCCGTTTGCGGAAGAAGTCTGATGTAGAACAAGTAGCAGAAGCATACATGCTCAAGAGGGATCACCCGAAATTCAAAGGCAACTGAATTTCGGCAACCGGGGCATCGAAGTCGGAATGCCGCGAAACTCACCGAGTCAAAGCGTTTCGCCGTTTGCGGAAGAAGTCTGATGTAGAACAAGTAGCAGAAGCATACATGCTCAAGAGGGATCACCCGAAATTCAAAGGCAACTGAATTTCGGCAACCGGGGCATCGAAGTCGGAATGCCGCGAAACTCACCGAGTCAAAGCGTTTCGCCGTTTGCGGAAGAAGTCTGATGTAGAACAAGTAGCAGAAGCATACATGCTCAAGAGGGATCACCCGAAATTCAAAGGCAACTGAATTTCGGCAACCGGGGCATCGAAGTCGGAATGCCGCGAAACTCACCGAGTCAAAGCGTTTCGCCGTTTGCGGAAGAAGTCTGATGTAGAACAAGTAGCAGAAGCATACATGCTCAAGAGGGATCACCCGAAATTCAAAGGCAACTGAATTTCGGCAACCGGGGCATCGAAGTCGGAATGCCGCGAAACTCACCGAGTCAAAGCGTTTCGCCGTTTGCGGAAGAAGTCTGATGTAGAACAAGTAGCAGAAGCATACATGCTCAAGAGGGATCACCCGAAATTCAAAGGCAACTGAATTTCGGCAACCGGGGCATCGAAGTCGGAATGCCGCGAAACTCACCGAGTCAAAGCGTTTCGCCGTTTGCGGAAGAAGTCTGATGTAGAACAAGTAGCAGAAGCATACATGCTCAAGAGGGATCACCCGAAATTCAAAGGCAACTGAATTTCGGCAACCGGGGCATCGAAGTCGGAATGCCGCGAAACTCACCGAGTCAAAGCGTTTCGCCGTTTGCGGAAGAAGTCTGATGTAGAACAAGTAGCAGAAGCATACATGCTCAAGAGGGATCACCCGAAATTCAAAGGCAACTGAATTTCGGCAACCGGGGCATCGAAGTCGGAATGCCGCGAAACTCACCGAGTCAAAGCGTTTCGCCGTTTGCGGAAGAAGTCTGATGTAGAACAAGTAGCAGAAGCATACATGCTCAAGAGGGATCACCCGAAATTCAAAGGCAACTGAATTTCGGCAACCGGGGCATCGAAGTCGGAATGCCGCGAAACTCACCGAGTCAAAGCGTTTCGCCGTTTGCGGAAGAAGTCTGATGTAGAACAAGTAGCAGAAGCATACATGCTCAAGAGGGATCACCCGAAATTCAAAGGCAACTGAATTTCGGCAACCGGGGCATCGAAGTCGGAATGCCGCGAAACTCACCGAGTCAAAGCGTTTCGCCGTTTGCGGAAGAAGTCTGATGTAGAACAAGTAGCAGAAGCATACATGCTCAAGAGGGATCACCCGAAATTCAAAGGCAACTGAATTTCGGCAACCGGGGCATCGAAGTCGGAATGCCGCGAAACTCACCGAGTCAAAGCGTTTCGCCGTTTGCGGAAGAAGTCTGATGTAGAACAAGTAGCAGAAGCATACATGCTCAAGAGGGATCACCCGAAATTCAAAGGCAACTGAATTTCGGCAACCGGGGCATCGAAGTCGGAATGCCGCGAAACTCACCGAGTCAAAGCGTTTCGCCGTTTGCGGAAGAAGTCTGATGTAGAACAAGTAGCAGAAGCATACATGCTCAAGAGGGATCACCCGAAATTCAAAGGCAACTGAATTTCGGCAACCGGGGCATCGAAGTCGGAATGCCGCGAAACTCACCGAGTCAAAGCGTTTCGCCGTTTGCGGAAGAAGTCTGATGTAGAACAAGTAGCAGAAGCATACATGCTCAAGAGGGATCACCCGAAATTCAAAGGCAACTGAATTTCGGCAACCGGGGCATCGAAGTCGGAATGCCGCGAAACTCACCGAGTCAAAGCGTTTCGCCGTTTGCGGAAGAAGTCTGATGTAGAACAAGTAGCAGAAGCATACATGCTCAAGAGGGATCACCCGAAATTCAAAGGCAACTGAATTTCGGCAACCGGGGCATCGAAGTCGGAATGCCGCGAAACTCACCGAGTCAAAGCGTTTCGCCGTTTGCGGAAGAAGTCTGATGTAGAACAAGTAGCAGAAGCATACATGCTCAAGAGGGATCACCCGAAATTCAAAGGCAACTGAATTTCGGCAACCGGGGCATCGAAGTCGGAATGCCGCGAAACTCACCGAGTCAAAGCGTTTCGCCGTTTGCGGAAGAAGTCTGATGTAGAACAAGTAGCAGAAGCATACATGCTCAAGAGGGATCACCCGAAATTCAAAGGCAACTGAATTTCGGCAACCGGGGCATCGAAGTCGGAATGCCGCGAAACTCACCGAGTCAAAGCGTTTCGCCGTTTGCGGAAGAAGTCTGATGTAGAACAAGTAGCAGAAGCATACATGCTCAAGAGGGATCACCCGAAATTCAAAGGCAACTGAATTTCGGCAACCGGGGCATCGAAGTCGGAATGCCGCGAAACTCACCGAGTCAAAGCGTTTCGCCGTTTGCGGAAGAAGTCTGATGTAGAACAAGTAGCAGAAGCATACATGCTCAAGAGGGATCACCCGAAATTCAAAGGCAACTGAATTTCGGCAACCGGGGCATCGAAGTCGGAATGCCGCGAAACTCACCGAGTCAAAGCGTTTCGCCGTTTGCGGAAGAAGTCTGATGTAGAACAAGTAGCAGAAGCATACATGCTCAAGAGGGATCACCCGAAATTCAAAGGCAACTGAATTTCGGCAACCGGGGCATCGAAGTCGGAATGCCGCGAAACTCACCGAGTCAAAGCGTTTCGCCGTTTGCGGAAGAAGTCTGATGTAGAACAAGTAGCAGAAGCATACATGCTCAAGAGGGATCACCCGAAATTCAAAGGCAACTGAATTTCGGCAACCGGGGCATCGAAGTCGGAATGCCGCGAAACTCACCGAGTCAAAGCGTTTCGCCGTTTGCGGAAGAAGTCTGATGTAGAACAAGTAGCAGAAGCATACATGCTCAAGAGGGATCACCCGAAATTCAAAGGCAACTGAATTTCGGCAACCGGGGCATCGAAGTCGGAATGCCGCGAAACTCACCGAGTCAAAGCGTTTCGCCGTTTGCGGAAGAAGTCTGATGTAGAACAAGTAGCAGAAGCATACATGCTCAAGAGGGATCACCCGAAATTCAAAGGCAACTGAATTTCGGCAACCGGGGCATCGAAGTCGGAATGCCGCGAAACTCACCGAGTCAAAGCGTTTCGCCGTTTGCGGAAGAAGTCTGATGTAGAACAAGTAGCAGAAGCATACATGCTCAAGAGGGATCACCCGAAATTCAAAGGCAACTGAATTTCGGCAACCGGGGCATCGAAGTCGGAATGCCGCGAAACTCACCGAGTCAAAGCGTTTCGCCGTTTGCGGAAGAAGTCTGATGTAGAACAAGTAGCAGAAGCATACATGCTCAAGAGGGATCACCCGAAATTCAAAGGCAACTGAATTTCGGCAACCGGGGCATCGAAGTCGGAATGCCGCGAAACTCACCGAGTCAAAGCGTTTCGCCGTTTGCGGAAGAAGTCTGATGTAGAACAAGTAGCAGAAGCATACATGCTCAAGAGGGATCACCCGAAATTCAAAGGCAACTGAATTTCGGCAACCGGGGCATCGAAGTCGGAATGCCGCGAAACTCACCGAGTCAAAGCGTTTCGCCGTTTGCGGAAGAAGTCTGATGTAGAACAAGTAGCAGAAGCATACATGCTCAAGAGGGATCACCCGAAATTCAAAGGCAACTGAATTTCGGCAACCGGGGCATCGAAGTCGGAATGCCGCGAAACTCACCGAGTCAAAGCGTTTCGCCGTTTGCGGAAGAAGTCTGATGTAGAACAAGTAGCAGAAGCATACATGCTCAAGAGGGATCACCCGAAATTCAAAGGCAACTGAATTTCGGCAACCGGGGCATCGAAGTCGGAATGCCGCGAAACTCACCGAGTCAAAGCGTTTCGCCGTTTGCGGAAGAAGTCTGATGTAGAACAAGTAGCAGAAGCATACATGCTCAAGAGGGATCACCCGAAATTCAAAGGCAACTGAATTTCGGCAACCGGGGCATCGAAGTCGGAATGCCGCGAAACTCACCGAGTCAAAGCGTTTCGCCGTTTGCGGAAGAAGTCTGATGTAGAACAAGTAGCAGAAGCATACATGCTCAAGAGGGATCACCCGAAATTCAAAGGCAACTGAATTTCGGCAACCGGGGCATCGAAGTCGGAATGCCGCGAAACTCACCGAGTCAAAGCGTTTCGCCGTTTGCGGAAGAAGTCTGATGTAGAACAAGTAGCAGAAGCATACATGCTCAAGAGGGATCACCCGAAATTCAAAGGCAACTGAATTTCGGCAACCGGGGCATCGAAGTCGGAATGCCGCGAAACTCACCGAGTCAAAGCGTTTCGCCGTTTGCGGAAGAAGTCTGATGTAGAACAAGTAGCAGAAGCATACATGCTCAAGAGGGATCACCCGAAATTCAAAGGCAACTGAATTTCGGCAACCGGGGCATCGAAGTCGGAATGCCGCGAAACTCACCGAGTCAAAGCGTTTCGCCGTTTGCGGAAGAAGTCTGATGTAGAACAAGTAGCAGAAGCATACATGCTCAAGAGGGATCACCCGAAATTCAAAGGCAACTGAATTTCGGCAACCGGGGCATCGAAGTCGGAATGCCGCGAAACTCACCGAGTCAAAGCGTTTCGCCGTTTGCGGAAGAAGTCTGATGTAGAACAAGTAGCAGAAGCATACATGCTCAAGAGGGATCACCCGAAATTCAAAGGCAACTGAATTTCGGCAACCGGGGCATCGAAGTCGGAATGCCGCGAAACTCACCGAGTCAAAGCGTTTCGCCGTTTGCGGAAGAAGTCTGATGTAGAACAAGTAGCAGAAGCATACATGCTCAAGAGGGATCACCCGAAATTCAAAGGCAACTGAATTTCGGCAACCGGGGCATCGAAGTCGGAATGCCGCGAAACTCACCGAGTCAAAGCGTTTCGCCGTTTGCGGAAGAAGTCTGATGTAGAACAAGTAGCAGAAGCATACATGCTCAAGAGGGATCACCCGAAATTCAAAGGCAACTGAATTTCGGCAACCGGGGCATCGAAGTCGGAATGCCGCGAAACTCACCGAGTCAAAGCGTTTCGCCGTTTGCGGAAGAAGTCTGATGTAGAACAAGTAGCAGAAGCATACATGCTCAAGAGGGATCACCCGAAATTCAAAGGCAACTGAATTTCGGCAACCGGGGCATCGAAGTCGGAATGCCGCGAAACTCACCGAGTCAAAGCGTTTCGCCGTTTGCGGAAGAAGTCTGATGTAGAACAAGTAGCAGAAGCATACATGCTCAAGAGGGATCACCCGAAATTCAAAGGCAACTGAATTTCGGCAACCGGGGCATCGAAGTCGGAATGCCGCGAAACTCACCGAGTCAAAGCGTTTCGCCGTTTGCGGAAGAAGTCTGATGTAGAACAAGTAGCAGAAGCATACATGCTCAAGAGGGATCACCCGAAATTCAAAGGCAACTGAATTTCGGCAACCGGGGCATCGAAGTCGGAATGCCGCGAAACTCACCGAGTCAAAGCGTTTCGCCGTTTGCGGAAGAAGTCTGATGTAGAACAAGTAGCAGAAGCATACATGCTCAAGAGGGATCACCCGAAATTCAAAGGCAACTGAATTTCGGCAACCGGGGCATCGAAGTCGGAATGCCGCGAAACTCACCGAGTCAAAGCGTTTCGCCGTTTGCGGAAGAAGTCTGATGTAGAACAAGTAGCAGAAGCATACATGCTCAAGAGGGATCACCCGAAATTCAAAGGCAACTGAATTTCGGCAACCGGGGCATCGAAGTCGGAATGCCGCGAAACTCACCGAGTCAAAGCGTTTCGCCGTTTGCGGAAGAAGTCTGATGTAGAACAAGTAGCAGAAGCATACATGCTCAAGAGGGATCACCCGAAATTCAAAGGCAACTGAATTTCGGCAACCGGGGCATCGAAGTCGGAATGCCGCGAAACTCACCGAGTCAAAGCGTTTCGCCGTTTGCGGAAGAAGTCTGATGTAGAACAAGTAGCAGAAGCATACATGCTCAAGAGGGATCACCCGAAATTCAAAGGCAACTGAATTTCGGCAACCGGGGCATCGAAGTCGGAATGCCGCGAAACTCACCGAGTCAAAGCGTTTCGCCGTTTGCGGAAGAAGTCTGATGTAGAACAAGTAGCAGAAGCATACATGCTCAAGAGGGATCACCCGAAATTCAAAGGCAACTGAATTTCGGCAACCGGGGCATCGAAGTCGGAATGCCGCGAAACTCACCGAGTCAAAGCGTTTCGCCGTTTGCGGAAGAAGTCTGATGTAGAACAAGTAGCAGAAGCATACATGCTCAAGAGGGATCACCCGAAATTCAAAGGCAACTGAATTTCGGCAACCGGGGCATCGAAGTCGGAATGCCGCGAAACTCACCGAGTCAAAGCGTTTCGCCGTTTGCGGAAGAAGTCTGATGTAGAACAAGTAGCAGAAGCATACATGCTCAAGAGGGATCACCCGAAATTCAAAGGCAACTGAATTTCGGCAACCGGGGCATCGAAGTCGGAATGCCGCGAAACTCACCGAGTCAAAGCGTTTCGCCGTTTGCGGAAGAAGTCTGATGTAGAACAAGTAGCAGAAGCATACATGCTCAAGAGGGATCACCCGAAATTCAAAGGCAACTGAATTTCGGCAACCGGGGCATCGAAGTCGGAATGCCGCGAAACTCACCGAGTCAAAGCGTTTCGCCGTTTGCGGAAGAAGTCTGATGTAGAACAAGTAGCAGAAGCATACATGCTCAAGAGGGATCACCCGAAATTCAAAGGCAACTGAATTTCGGCAACCGGGGCATCGAAGTCGGAATGCCGCGAAACTCACCGAGTCAAAGCGTTTCGCCGTTTGCGGAAGAAGTCTGATGTAGAACAAGTAGCAGAAGCATACATGCTCAAGAGGGATCACCCGAAATTCAAAGGCAACTGAATTTCGGCAACCGGGGCATCGAAGTCGGAATGCCGCGAAACTCACCGAGTCAAAGCGTTTCGCCGTTTGCGGAAGAAGTCTGATGTAGAACAAGTAGCAGAAGCATACATGCTCAAGAGGGATCACCCGAAATTCAAAGGCAACTGAATTTCGGCAACCGGGGCATCGAAGTCGGAATGCCGCGAAACTCACCGAGTCAAAGCGTTTCGCCGTTTGCGGAAGAAGTCTGATGTAGAACAAGTAGCAGAAGCATACATGCTCAAGAGGGATCACCCGAAATTCAAAGGCAACTGAATTTCGGCAACCGGGGCATCGAAGTCGGAATGCCGCGAAACTCACCGAGTCAAAGCGTTTCGCCGTTTGCGGAAGAAGTCTGATGTAGAACAAGTAGCAGAAGCATACATGCTCAAGAGGGATCACCCGAAATTCAAAGGCAACTGAATTTCGGCAACCGGGGCATCGAAGTCGGAATGCCGCGAAACTCACCGAGTCAAAGCGTTTCGCCGTTTGCGGAAGAAGTCTGATGTAGAACAAGTAGCAGAAGCATACATGCTCAAGAGGGATCACCCGAAATTCAAAGGCAACTGAATTTCGGCAACCGGGGCATCGAAGTCGGAATGCCGCGAAACTCACCGAGTCAAAGCGTTTCGCCGTTTGCGGAAGAAGTCTGATGTAGAACAAGTAGCAGAAGCATACATGCTCAAGAGGGATCACCCGAAATTCAAAGGCAACTGAATTTCGGCAACCGGGGCATCGAAGTCGGAATGCCGCGAAACTCACCGAGTCAAAGCGTTTCGCCGTTTGCGGAAGAAGTCTGATGTAGAACAAGTAGCAGAAGCATACATGCTCAAGAGGGATCACCCGAAATTCAAAGGCAACTGAATTTCGGCAACCGGGGCATCGAAGTCGGAATGCCGCGAAACTCACCGAGTCAAAGCGTTTCGCCGTTTGCGGAAGAAGTCTGATGTAGAACAAGTAGCAGAAGCATACATGCTCAAGAGGGATCACCCGAAATTCAAAGGCAACTGAATTTCGGCAACCGGGGCATCGAAGTCGGAATGCCGCGAAACTCACCGAGTCAAAGCGTTTCGCCGTTTGCGGAAGAAGTCTGATGTAGAACAAGTAGCAGAAGCATACATGCTCAAGAGGGATCACCCGAAATTCAAAGGCAACTGAATTTCGGCAACCGGGGCATCGAAGTCGGAATGCCGCGAAACTCACCGAGTCAAAGCGTTTCGCCGTTTGCGGAAGAAGTCTGATGTAGAACAAGTAGCAGAAGCATACATGCTCAAGAGGGATCACCCGAAATTCAAAGGCAACTGAATTTCGGCAACCGGGGCATCGAAGTCGGAATGCCGCGAAACTCACCGAGTCAAAGCGTTTCGCCGTTTGCGGAAGAAGTCTGATGTAGAACAAGTAGCAGAAGCATACATGCTCAAGAGGGATCACCCGAAATTCAAAGGCAACTGAATTTCGGCAACCGGGGCATCGAAGTCGGAATGCCGCGAAACTCACCGAGTCAAAGCGTTTCGCCGTTTGCGGAAGAAGTCTGATGTAGAACAAGTAGCAGAAGCATACATGCTCAAGAGGGATCACCCGAAATTCAAAGGCAACTGAATTTCGGCAACCGGGGCATCGAAGTCGGAATGCCGCGAAACTCACCGAGTCAAAGCGTTTCGCCGTTTGCGGAAGAATTCTTGATGAAAGAACAAGTAGCAGAAGCATACATCCTCAAGAGGGATCACCAGGAAATTCAAAGGCAACTTTTTTCGCAAAACGAAGCATCGAAGTCGGAATGCCGCTAAATTCACCGAGTCAAAGCGTTTCCCCGGTAGCGGAAGCAGTCCGCGATGTAGAAACAAGTAAGCCGAAGTATACATGGCTCAACAGGCTATAACCCGAAATTCAAAGGCAAACTGAATTTCCCAACCGGGAATCGAAGTCGGAATGCCGCAAATTTCACCGAGTCAAATAGCGTTTTCCCCGTTTGCGGAAGAAGACTGATGTAGAACAAGTAGCGAAAGCAAACATGCTGAAGAGGGATCACACACCCGAAATTCAAAAGGCACCTGTAAATTCTGCAACCGGGGAATCGAAGTCGCAATGCCGCGAAATTCACCGAGTCAAAGCGTTTCCCCCGTTTGCGGAAGAAGTCTGATGTAGAACACTTAAGCAGAAGCATACAAGGCTCGAAGAGGGGCACCTAAATTCAAAGGCAACTGAATTTCCAACGGCAACCGGAATCGAAGTCGGAATGCCGCGAAATCCACCGAGTCACTGCGATTTCGCCGTTTGCGGAAGAAGTCCCAGATGTAGAACAAGTACCAGAAGCATACATGCTCAAGGAAGGGATCACCAGAAAATTCAAAGGCAACTGATTTTCGGCAAACGGAATCGAAGTCGGAATGCCGCGAAATTCACCGTAGTCCAAAGCGTTTCCCCCTTTGCCGGAAGAAGTCTGATGTAGAACAAGTAGCAAAAGCATACATGCTGAAGAGGGATCACCCGAAATGTCAAAAGGGCATCTGTAATTTCGGCAACCGGGAATCGAAGTTCGGAATGCCGCGAAATTCACCGAGTCAAAGCGTTTCCCTCTTTGCGGAAGAAGTTCTGATGTAGAACAAGTAGCAGAAGCATACATGCTCAAGAGGATCACCCGATAATTCAAAGCAACTGAATTTCGGCAACCGGGGGATTCCGAAGGCGGAATGTCGCGAAATTCACCGAGTCAAAGCGTATTTCGCCGTTTGCGGAAGATAAGTCTGATGTAGAACAAGTAGCAGAAGCATAACATGCTCAAGAGGGATCACCCGAAATTCACAGGCAACTGAATTTCGGCAACCGGGGAATCCGAAGTCCGGGAATGCCTGCGAGAACTCACCGGGTCAAAGCGTTTCGCCCGTTTGCGGAAGAAAGTCTGAGATGGAGAACAAGTAGCAGAAGCATACATGCTCAAGAGTATCACACCGAAATTCAAAGGCAACTGAATTTCGGCAGACCGGGGGAACGAAGTCGGAATGCCGCGAAGCTCACTACCAGTCCAATAAGCGCTATTCCTTCTCCCCCCGTTTGAAAGAAAGTCTTAGGTAAACAAGTAGCAAAGCATACAATGACACAAGAGATCCAACCCGAAATTCCAAAAGGCAACTGAAATATCGGCAACGCGGGAATCGAAGTCGGAATGCCAGCGAAACTCACCGAATCCAAAGCGTTTCGCCATCCCTCCCCTTAGCGGAAGATAGTTCGTGATGTAGAAACAAGTAGCAGAAGCATACATGCTCAAAGAGGGGATCACCCCGACAAATAAAAGAGCAACTGAATTTCGGCAACCGGGGAATCGACTCGGAATGCCGTCCGAAAGTCACCGAGTCAAAAGGCGTTTCGCCGTTTTGCGAAGAAAGTCTGATGTAGTAACTAGGTGAGCCGAAAGCATAACATGCGTCAAGAGGGGATCACCCGAAATTCAAAGGCAACTGAATTTCGGCAAACGGGGCATCGAAGTCGGAATGCCGCGAAACTCACCGAGTTCAAAGCGTTTCGCCGTTTGCGGAAGAAAAGGTTCCTGATGTAGAACAAGTAGCAGAAGCATACATGCTCAAGAGGGATCACCCGAAATTCAAAGGCAAACTGAATTTTCGGCAACCGGGGGATCGAAGGTCGGAAATGTCGCGAAACTCACCGAGTCAAAAGTGTTTCTCCGTATTGCCGGAAGAAAGTCTGATGTAGTAACCAAGTAGCAGAAGCATACATTGCCTCAAGAGGGATCACCCCGAAATTCAATAGGCAAACTGAATTTCGGCAACCGGGGAAATCGAAGTGGTAATGGGCCGCAGAAACCTCACCCAGTGCAAGAGAGGTTTTCTCCGTTTGCGGAAGAAAGTCTGATGTAGAACAAGTAGCAAAAGCCATACATGCTGCAAGAGGGATCACCCAGAAATTCAAAGGCAACTGAATTTCCGGCAAACCGGGGAATAAAGTAGGAATAAGGCCGCGAAGCTCTCACCGAGTCAAAGCGGTTTCGCCGTTTGCGAAAGAAAAGTCTTTGGTAGAACAAGTAGCATAAGCATACATGCTCAAGAGGGATACACCCGAAAATTCAAAGGCAACTGAAATTTCGGCAAGCGGGGATCGAAGGCGGAAATGCCAGTCAAAACTCACACGAGTCAAAGCGTTGAGCGCTAACGTTTTGCGGAAGAAATTCCTGATGTATAACAAGTAGCAGAAAGCCTACATGCACAATAGGGATCTCCTCGAAATTAAAAGGCAACTGAATTTCGGCAACCGGGCCATCGAAGTCGGAATGCCGCGAAAGTCACCTAGTACAAAGCGTTTCCCGTCCGTTTGCGGAAGAAAGTCCTGATGTAGGAAACAAGTAGCAGAAGCATACATGCTCAAGAGGGATCCCACCCGAAATTCAAAGAGCAACTGACATTTCGGCAACCGGGGAATCGAAGTCGGAATGCCGCGAAACTCCACGAGTTCAAAGCTTTTCGTCCGTATGTGCGGAAGAAAGTTCTGATAGTACAACAAGTAGCAGAAGGCATACATGCTCAAGAGGGATCATCCGAAAATTCAAAGGCAACTGAATTTTCCGTCAACCGTTGGGAATCGAAGTCCGGAATTCCGCGAAACTCACCGAGTCAAAGCGTCTTCGCCCCCCGTTTGCGGAAAGAAAGTCTGATGTAGAACAAGTAGCATAAGTATACATGCTCCAAGAGGGATCACCCGAAATTCAAAGGTCAACTGAATTTCCGGCAACCGGGAAATCGAAGTCGGAAAGCTGCCGAAATACATATCACCGAGTCAAAAGTGTTTCGCCGTTTGCGGAAGAAAGTCCTGATGTAGTAACAAGTGAGCAGAAGCATACATGCTCAAGAGGGATCACCCGAAATTCTCAAAGGCCAACTGAATTTTATCTGTGCAACCGGGGGGATCGAAAGTCCGGAATGCCCGCGAAGCTCACCCAGTCAAAGCGTTTCCGCCGTTGTGCGGAAGCAAGTCTGATGAAGAAACAAGTAGCAGAAGCATACATGCTCAAGAGGGATCACCCGAAAATTCAAAGGCAACTGAATTTCGTCACACGCGGGATCGAAGTCGGAATGCCGCGAAATTCAACAACCGAGTCAAAGCGTTCCCCGTTTGCGGAGAGAAGTTCTGATGTAGAACAAGTAGCAGAAGCCTAACATCCTCCAAGGAAGGGTATCACCCGAAATTCAAAGGCAACTGAAATTCGGCAACCGGGGAATCGAAGTCGGAATAAAACCGTGAAAGGAAGATCACACGCGTCAAAGCGTTTCCCCGTTTGCGGAAGAAAGTCTGGAATGTAGAACAAGTAGCAGAAGCATACATGACTCAAGAGGGATCACCCGAAATTCAAAGAGCAACTGAATTTCGGCAACGGTAGGGATTGGACGAAGTCGAATGCCGCGAAACTCACCGAGTCAAAAACGTTTCGCCGTTGTGCGGAAGAAAGTACTGAATGTAAGAAAACAAGTAGGCAGAAGCATACATGCTGCAAGAGGGATCACCCACCCGAAATTCAAAGGCAACTGAATTCCGGCAAACCGGGGTATCGAAGTCGAATGCCGCGAAACTCACCGAGTCAAAGCGTTTCCCCGTTTGCGGAAGAAGTCTTATGTATAACAAGTAGCAAAGCATACATGCTCAAGAGGGGTCACCCGAAATTCAAAGGCAACTGAATTTCGGCAGACCGGGGAATCGAAGTCGGAATGCCGCGAAACTCACCGCGTCAAAGTTTTCGCCGTTTGTCGAAGAAAGTCTGATGTAGAACAAGTACCCGATAGCATTACATGCGTCAAGAGTGATCACAGAAATTCAAAGGCAGACTGATTTTCGGCAAACGGGAATCGAAGTCCCGGGAATGCCGCGAAATTCACCGGAGTCAAAGCGTTTCACCCGTTTGCGAAGAAGTCTGATGTAGAACAAGTACAGAAGCATACATGCTCAAGAGGGGTCACCGAAATTCAAAGGCAACAATAAAATTGAATTTCGGCAGACCCGGGAATCGAAGTCGGAATGCCGCGAAATTCACCGAGTCAATGCGTTGTCCCCATTTTGCGGACGAAGTCTTATGTAGAACGAGTAGCCGAAGCCGATACTTGCTCAAAAGGGATCCCCCTATAATCAAAGGCAACTGATTTCGGCAACCGGGGCATCGAATTCAGAATGCCGCGAAACTCACCGAGTCAAAGCGTTT
>CM055360.1:590117-629947 GCA_029228515.1 Populus alba x Populus x berolinensis
GGCATCGAAGTCGGAATGCCGCGAAACTCACCGAGTCAAAGCGTTTCGCCGTTTGCGGAAGGAAGTGTGATGTAGAACAAGTAGCAGAAGCATACATGCTCAAGAGGGATCACCCGAAATTCAAAGGCAACTGAATTTCGGCAACCGGGGCATCGAAGTCGGAATGCCGCGAAACTCACCGAGTCAAAGCGTTTCGCCGTTTGCGGAAGAAGTGTGATGTAGAACAAGTAGCAGAAGCATACATGCTCAAGAGGATCACCCGAAATTCAAAGGCAACTGAATTTCGGCAACCGGCATCGAAGTCGGAATGCCGCGAAACTCACCGAGTCAAAGCGTTTCGCCGTTTGCGGAAGAAGTGTGATGTAGAACAAGTAGCAGAAGCATACATGCTCAAGAGGGATCACCCGAAATTCAAAGGCAACTGAATTTCGGCAACCGGGGCATCGAAGTCGGAATGCCGCGAAACTCACCGAGTCAAAGCGTTTCGCCGTTTGCGAAGGAAGTGTGATGTAGAACAAGTAGCAGAAGCATACATGCTCAAGAGGGATCACCCGAAATTCAAAGGCAACTGAATTTCGGCAACCGGGGCATCGAAGTCGGAATGCCGCGAAACTCACCGAGTCAAAGCGTTTCGCCGTTTGCGGAAGGAAGTGTGATGTAGAACAAGTAGCAGAAGCATACATGCTCAAGAGGGATCACCCGAAATTCAAAGGCAACTGAATTTCGGCAACCGGGGCATCGAAGTCGGAATGCCGCGAAACTCACCGAGTCAAAGCGTTTCGCCGTTTGCGGAAGAAGTGTGATGTAGAACAAGTAGCAGAAGCATACATGCTCAAGAGGGATCACCCGAAATTCAAAGGCAACTGAATTTCGGCAACCGGGGCATCGAAGTCGGAATGCCGCGAAACTCACCGAGTCAAAGCGTTTCGCCGTTTGCGGAAGGAAGTGTGATGTAGAACAAGTAGCAGAAGCATACATGCTCAAGAGGGATCACCCGAAATTCAAAGGCAACTGAATTTCGGCAACCGGGGCATCGAAGTCGGAATGCCGCGAAACTCACCGAGTCAAAGCGTTTCGCCGTTTGCGGAAGGAAGTGTGATGTAGAACAAGTAGCAGAAGCATACATGCTCAAGAGGGATCACCCGAAATTCAAAGGCAACTGAATTTCGGCAACCGGGGCATCGAAGTCGGAATGCCGCGAAACTCACCGAGTCAAAGCGTTTCGCCGTTTGCGGAAGGAAGTGTGATGTAGAACAAGTAGCAGAAGCATACATGCTCAAGAGGGATCACCCGAAATTCAAAGGCAACTGAATTTCGGCAACCGGGGCATCGAAGTCGGAATGCCGCGAAACTCACCGAGTCAAAGCGTTTCGCCGTTTGCGGAAGGAAGTGTGATGTAGAACAAGTAGCAGAAGCATACATGCTCAAGAGGGATCACCCGAAATTCAAAGGCAACTGAATTTCGGCAACCGGGGCATCGAAGTCGGAATGCCGCGAAACTCACCGAGTCAAAGCGTTTCGCCGTTTGCGGAAGGAAGTTGATGTAGAACAAGTAGCAGAAGCATACATGCTCAAGAGGGATCACCCGAAATTCAAAGGCAACTGAATTTCGGCAACCGGGGCATCGAAGTCGGAATGCCGCGAAACTCACCGAGTCAAAGCGTTTCGCCGTTTGCGGAAGGAAGTGTGATGTAGAACAAGTAGCAGAAGCATACATGCTCAAGAGGGATCACCCGAAATTCAAAGGCAACTGAATTTCGGCAACCGGGGCATCGAAGTCGGAATGCCGCGAAACTCACCGAGTCAAAGCGTTTCGCCGTTTGCGGAAGAAGTGTGATGTAGAACAAGTAGCAGAAGCATACATGCTCAAGAGGGATCACCCGAAATTCAAAGGCAACTGAATTTCGGCAACCGGGGCATCGAAGTCGGAATGCCGCGAAACTCACCGAGTCAAAGCGTTTCGCCGTTTGCGGAAGGAAGTGTGATGTAGAACAAGTAGCAGAAGCATACATGCTCAAGAGGGATCACCCGAAATTCAAAGGCAACTGAATTTCGGCAACCGGGGCATCGAAGTCGGAATGCCGCGAAACTCACCGAGTCAAAGCGTTTCGCCGTTTGCGGAAGGAAGTGTGATGTAGAACAAGTAGCAGAAGCATACATGCTCAAGAGGGATCACCCGAAATTCAAAGGCAACTGAATTTCGGCAACCGGGGCATCGAAGTCGGAATGCCGCGAAACTCACCGAGTCAAAGCGTTTCGCCGTTTGCGGAAGGAAGTGTGATGTAGAACAAGTAGCAGAAGCATACATGCTCAAGAGGGATCACCCGAAATTCAAAGGCAACTGAATTTCGGCAACCGGGGCATCGAAGTCGGAATGCCGCGAAACTCACCGAGTCAAAGCGTTTCGCCGTTTGCGGAAGGAAGTGTGATGTAGAACAAGTAGCAGAAGCATACATGCTCAAGAGGGATCACCCGAAATTCAAAGGCAACTGAATTTCGGCAACCGGGGCATCGAAGTCGGAATGCCGCGAAACTCACCGAGTCAAAGCGTTTCGCCGTTTGCGGAAGGAAGTGTGATGTAGAACAAGTAGCAGAAGCATACATGCTCAAGAGGGATCACCCGAAATTCAAAGGCAACTGAATTTCGGCAACCGGGGCATCGAAGTCGGAATGCCGCGAAACTCACCGAGTCAAAGCGTTTCGCCGTTTGCGGAAGGAAGTGTGATGTAGAACAAGTAGCAGAAGCATACATGCTCAAGAGGGATCACCCGAAATTCAAAGGCAACTGAATTTCGGCAACCGGGCATCGAAGTCGGAATGCCGCGAAACTCACCGAGTCAAAGCGTTTCGCCGTTTGCGGAAGGAAGTGTGATGTAGAACAAGTAGCAGAAGCATACATGCTCAAGAGGGATCACCCGAAATTCAAAGGCAACTGAATTTCGGCAACCGGGGCATCGAAGTCGGAATGCCGCGAAACTCACCGAGTCAAAGCGTTTCGCCGTTTGCGGAAGAAGTGTGATGTAGAACAAGTAGCAGAAGCATACATGCTCAAGAGGGATCACCCGAAATTCAAAGGCAACTGAATTTCGGCAACCGGGGCATCGAAGTCGGAATGCCGCGAAACTCACCGAGTCAAAGCGTTTCGCCGTTTGCGGAAGGAAGTGATGTAGAACAAGTAGCAGAAGCATACATGCTCAAGAGGGATCACCCGAAATTCAAAGGCAACTGAATTTCGGCAACCGGGGCATCGAAGTCGGAATGCCGCGAAACTCACCGAGTCAAAGCGTTTCGCCGTTTGCGGAAGGAAGTGATGTAAAACAAGTAGCAGAAGCATACATGCTCAAGAGGGATCACCCGAAATTCCAAGGCAACTGAACTTCGGCAACCGGGCATCGAAGTCGGAATGCCACGAAACTCACCGTGTCAAAGCGTTTGGCCGTTTGCGGAAGGAAGTGTGATGTAGAACAAGTAGCAGAAGCATACATGCTCAAGAGGGATCACCCGAAATTCAAAGGCAACTGAATTTCGGCAACCGGGCATCGAAGTCGGAATGCCGCGAAACTCACCGAGTCAAAGCGTTTCGCCGTTTGCGGAAGGAAGTGTGATGTAGAACAAGTAGCAGAAGCATACATGCTCAAGAGGGATCACCCGAAATTCAAAGGCAACTGAATTTCGGCAACCGGGCATCGAAGTCGGAATGCCGCGAAACTCACCGAGTCAAAGCGTTTCGCCGTTTGCGGAAGAAGTGTGATGTAGAACAAGTAGCAGAAGCATACATGCTCAAGAGGGATCACCCGAAATTCAAAGGCAACTGAATTTCGGCAACCGGGGCATCGAAGTCGGAATGCCGCGAAACTCACCGAGTCAAAGCGTTTCGCCGTTTGCGGAAGAAGTGTGATGTAGAACAAGTAGCAGAAGCATACATGCTCAAGAGGGATCACCCGAAATTCAAAGGCAACTGAATTTCGGCAACCGGGGCATCGAAGTCGGAATGCCGCGAAACTCACCGAGTCAAAGCGTTTCGCCGTTTGCGGAAGAAGTGTGATGTAGAACAAGTAGCAGAAGCATACATGCTCAAGAGGGATCACCCGAAATTCAAAGGCAACTGAATTTCGGCAACCGGGGCATCGAAGTCGGAATGCCGCGAAACTCACCGAGTCAAAGCGTTTCGCTGTTTGCGGAAGGAAGTGTGATGTAGAACAAGTAGCAGAAGCATACATGCTCAAGAGGGATCACCCGAAATTCAAAGGCAACTGAATTTCGGCAACCGGGGCATCGAAGTCGGAATGCCGCGAAACTCACCGAGTCAAAGCGTTTCGCCGTTTGCGGAAGGAAGTGTGATGTAGAACAAGTAGCAGAAGCATACATGCTCAAGAGGGATCACCCGAAATTCAAAGGCAACTGAATTTCGGCAACCGGGCATCGAAGTCGGAATGCCGCGAAACTCACCGAGTCAAAGCGTTTCGCCGTTTGCGGAAGGAAGTGATGTAGAACAAGTAGCAGAAGCATACATGCTCAAGAGGGATCACCCGAAATTCAAAGGCAACTGAATTTCGGCAACCGGGGCATCGAAGTCGGAATGCCGCGAAACTCACCGAGTCAAAGCGTTTCGCCGTTTGCGGAAGAAGTGTGATGTAGAACAAGTAGCAGAAGCATACATGCTCAAGAGGGATCACCCGAAATTCAAAGGCAACTGAATTTCGGCAACCGGGCATCGAAGTCGGAATGCCGCGAAACTCACCGAGTCAAAGCGTTTCGCCGTTTGCGGAAGAAGTGTGATGTAGAACAAGTAGCAGAAGCATACATGCTCAAGAGGGATCACCCGAAATTCAAAGGCAACTGAATTTCGGCAACCGGGCATCGAAGTCGGAATGCCGCGAAACTCACCGAGTCAAAGCGTTTCGCCGTTTGCGGAAGGAAGTGTGATGTAGAACAAGTAGCAGAAGCATACATGCTCAAGAGGGATCACCCGAAATTCAAAGGCAACTGAATTTCGGCAACCGGGGCATCGAAGTCGGAATGCCGCGAAACTCACCGAGTCAAAGCGTTTCGCCGTTTGCGGAAGGAAGTGTGATGTAGAACAAGTAGCAGAAGCATACATGCTCAAGAGGGATCACCCGAAATTCAAAGGCAACTGAATTTCGGCAACCGGGGCATCGAAGTCGGAATGCCGCGAAACTCACCGAGTCAAAGCGTTTCGCCGTTTGCGGAAGAAGTGTGATGTAGAACAAGTAGCAGAAGCATACATGCTCAAGAGGGATCACCCGAAATTCAAAGGCAACTGAATTTCGGCAACCGGGGCATCGAAGTCGGAATGCCGCGAAACTCACCGAGTCAAAGCGTTTCGCCGTTTGCGGAAGGAAGTGTGATGTAGAACAAGTAGCAGAAGCATACATGCTCAAGAGGGATCACCCGAAATTCAAAGGCAACTGAATTTCGGCAACCGGGGCATCGAAGTCGGAATGCCGCGAAACTCACCGAGTCAAAGCGTTTCGCCGTTTGCGGAAGGAAGTGTGATGTAGAACAAGTAGCAGAAGCATACATGCTCAAGAGGGATCACCCGAAATTCAAAGGCAACTGAATTTCGGCAACCGGGGCATCGAAGTCGGAATGCCGCGAAACTCACCGAGTCAAAGCGTTTCGCCGTTTGCGGAAGAAGTGTGATGTAGAACAAGTAGCAGAAGCATACATGCTCAAGAGGGATCACCCGAAATTCAAAGGCAACTGAATTTCGGCAACCGGGGCATCGAAGTCGGAATGCCGCGAAACTCACCGAGTCAAAGCGTTTCGCCGTTTGCGGAAGAAGTGTGATGTAGAACAAGTAGCAGAAGCATACATGCTCAAGAGGGATCACCCGAAATTCAAAGGCAACTGAATTTCGGCAACCGGGGCATCGAAGTCGGAATGCCGCGAAACTCACCGAGTCAAAGCGTTTCGCCGTTTGCGGAAGGAAGTGTGATGTAGAACAAGTAGCAGAAGCATACATGCTCAAGAGGGATCACCCGAAATTCAAAGGCAACTGAATTTCGGCAACCGGGGCATCGAAGTCGGAATGCCGCGAAACTCACCGAGTCAAAGCGTTTCGCCGTTTGCGGAAGGAAGTGTGATGTAGAACAAGTAGCAGAAGCATACATGCTCAAGAGGGATCACCCGAAATTCAAAGGCAACTGAATTTCGGCAACCGGGCATCGAAGTCGGAATGCCGCGAAACTCACCGAGTCAAAGCGTTTCGCCGTTTGCGGAAGAAAGTGTGATGTAGAACAAGTAGCAGAAGCATACATGCTCAAGAGGGATCACCCGAAATTCAAAGGCAACTGAATTTCGGCAACCGGGGCATCGAAGTCGGAATGCCGCGAAACTCACCGAGTCAAAGCGTTTCGCCGTTTGCGGAAGAAGTGTGATGTAGAACAAGTAGCAGAAGCATACATGCTCAAGAGGGATCACCCGAAATTCAAAGGCAACTGAATTTCGGCAACCGGGGCATCGAAGTCGGAATGCCGCGAAACTCACCGAGTCAAAGCGTTTCGCCGTTTGCGGAAGAAAGTGTGATGTAGAACAAGTAGCAGAAGCATACATGCTCAAGAGGGATCACCCGAAATTCAAAGGCAACTGAATTTCGGCAACCGGGGCATCGAAGTCGGAATGCCGCGAAACTCACCGAGTCAAAGCGTTTCGCCGTTTGCGGAAGGAAGTGTGATGTAGAACAAGTAGCAGAAGCATACATGCTCAAGAGGGATCACCCGAAATTCAAAGGCAACTGAATTTCGGCAACCGGGGCATCGAAGTCGGAATGCCGCGAAACTCACCGAGTCAAAGCGTTTCGCCGTTTGCGGAAGGAAGTGTGATGTAGAACAAGTAGCAGAAGCATACATGCTCAAGAGGGATCACCCGAAATTCAAAGGCAACTGAATTTCGGCAACCGGGGCATCGAAGTCGGAATGCCGCGAAACTCACCGAGTCAAAGCGTTTCGCCGTTTGCGGAAGGAAGTGTGATGTAGAACAAGTAGCAGAAGCATACATGCTCAAGAGGGATCACCCGAAATTCAAAGGCAACTGAATTTCGGCAACCGGGGCATCGAAGTCGGAATGCCGCGAAACTCACCGAGTCAAAGCGTTTCGCCGTTTGCGGAAGGAAGTGTGATGTAGAACAAGTAGCAGAAGCATACATGCTCAAGAGGGATCACCCGAAATTCAAAGGCAACTGAATTTCGGCAACCGGGGCATCGAAGTCGGAATGCCGCGAAACTCACCGAGTCAAAGCGTTTCGCCGTTTGCGGAAGAAGTGTGATGTAGAACAAGTAGCAGAAGCATACATGCTCAAGAGGGATCACCCGAAATTCAAAGGCAACTGAATTTCGGCAACCGGGGCATCGAAGTCGGAATGCCGCGAAACTCACCGAGTCAAAGCGTTTCGCCGTTTGCGGAAGGAAGTGTGATGTAGAACAAGTAGCAGAAGCATACATGCTCAAGAGGGATCACCCGAAATTCAAAGGCAACTGAATTTCGGCAACCGGGCATCGAAGTCGGAATGCCGCGAAACTCACCGAGTCAAAGCGTTTCGCCGTTTGCGGAAGGAAGTGTGATGTAGAACAAGTAGCAGAAGCATACATGCTCAAGAGGGATCACCCGAAATTCAAAGGCAACTGAATTTCGGCAACCGGGCATCGAAGTCGGAATGCCGCGAAACTCACCGAGTCAAAGCGTTTCGCCGTTTGCGGAAGAAGTGTGATGTAGAACAAGTAGCAGAAGCATACATGCTCAAGAGGGATCACCCGAAATTCAAAGGCAACTGAATTTCGGCAACCGGGGCATCGAAGTCGGAATGCCGCGAAACTCACCGAGTCAAAGCGTTTCGCCGTTTGCGGAAGAAGTGTGATGTAGAACAAGTAGCAGAAGCATACATGCTCAAGAGGGATCACCCGAAATTCAAAGGCAACTGAATTTCGGCAACCGGGGCATCGAAGTCGGAATGCCGCGAAACTCACCGAGTCAAAGCGTTTCGCCGTTTGCGGAAGGAAGTGTGATGTAGAACAAGTAGCAGAAGCATACATGCTCAAGAGGGATCACCCGAAATTCAAAGGCAACTGAATTTCGGCAACCGGGGCATCGAAGTCGGAATGCCGCGAAACTCACCGAGTCAAAGCGTTTCGCCGTTTGCGGAAGGAAGTGTGATGTAGAACAAGTAGCAGAAGCATACATGCTCAAGAGGGATCACCCGAAATTCAAAGGCAACTGAATTTCGGCAACCGGGGCATCGAAGTCGGAATGCCGCGAAACTCACCGAGTCAAAGCGTTTCGCCGTTTGCGGAAGGAAGTGTGATGTAGAACAAGTAGCAGAAGCATACATGCTCAAGAGGGATCACCCGAAATTCAAAGGCAACTGAATTTCGGCAACCGGGGCATCGAAGTCGGAATGCCGCGAAACTCACCGAGTCAAAGCGTTTCGCCGTTTGCGGAAGGAAGTGTGATGTAGAACAAGTAGCAGAAGCATACATGCTCAAGAGGGATCACCCGAAATTCAAAGGCAACTGAATTTCGGCAACCGGGGCATCGAAGTCGGAATGCCGCGAAACTCACCGAGTCAAAGCGTTTCGCCGTTTGCGGAAGGAAGTGTGATGTAGAACAAGTAGCAGAAGCATACATGCTCAAGAGGGATCACCCGAAATTCAAAGGCAACTGAATTTCGGCAACCGGGGCATCGAAGTCGGAATGCCGCGAAACTCACCGAGTCAAAGCGTTTCGCCGTTTGCGGAAGGAAGTGTGATGTAGAACAAGTAGCAGAAGCATACATGCTCAAGAGGGATCACCCGAAATTCAAAGGCAACTGAATTTCGGCAACCGGGGCATCGAAGTCGGAATGCCGCGAAACTCACCGAGTCAAAGCGTTTCGCCGTTTGCGGAAGAAGTGTGATGTAGAACAAGTAGCAGAAGCATACATGCTCAAGAGGGATCACCCGAAATTCAAAGGCAACTGAATTTCGGCAACCGGGCATCGAAGTCGGAATGCCGCGAAACTCACCGAGTCAAAGCGTTTCGCCGTTTGCGGAAGGAAGTGTGATGTAGAACAAGTAGCAGAAGCATACATGCTCAAGAGGGATCACCCGAAATTCAAAGGCAACTGAATTTCGGCAACCGGGGCATCGAAGTCGGAATGCCGCGAAACTCACCGAGTCAAAGCGTTTCGCCGTTTGCGGAAGGAAGTGTGATGTAGAACAAGTAGCAGAAGCATACATGCTCAAGAGGGATCACCCGAAATTCAAAGGCAACTGAATTTCGGCAACCGGGGCATCGAAGTCGGAATGCCGCGAAACTCACCGAGTCAAAGCGTTTCGCCGTTTGCGGAAGAAGTGTGATGTAGAACAAGTAGCAGAAGCATACATGCTCAAGAGGGATCACCCGAAATTCAAAGGCAACTGAATTTCGGCAACCGGGGCATCGAAGTCGGAATGCCGCGAAACTCACCGAGTCAAAGCGTTTCGCCGTTTGCGGAAGGAAGTGTGATGTAGAACAAGTAGCAGAAGCATACATGCTCAAGAGGGATCACCCGAAATTCAAAGGCAACTGAATTTCGGCAACCGGGGCATCGAAGTCGGAATGCCGCGAAACTCACCGAGTCAAAGCGTTTCGCCGTTTGCGGAAGGAAGTGTGATGTAGAACAAGTAGCAGAAGCATACATGCTCAAGAGGGATCACCCGAAATTCAAAGGCAACTGAATTTCGGCAACCGGGGCATCGAAGTCGGAATGCCGCGAAACTCACCGAGTCAAAGCGTTTCGCCGTTTGCGGAAGAAGTGTGATGTAGAACAAGTAGCAGAAGCATACATGCTCAAGAGGGATCACCCGAAATTCAAAGGCAACTGAATTTCGGCAACCGGGGCATCGAAGTCGGAATGCCGCGAAACTCACCGAGTCAAAGCGTTTCGCCGTTTGCGGAAGGAAGTGTGATGTAGAACAAGTAGCAGAAGCATACATGCTCAAGAGGGATCACCCGAAATTCAAAGGCAACTGAATTTCGGCAACCGGGGCATCGAAGTCGGAATGCCGCGAAACTCACCGAGTCAAAGCGTTTCGCCGTTTGCGGAAGAAGTGTGATGTAGAACAAGTAGCAGAAGCATACATGCTCAAGAGGGATCACCCGAAATTCAAAGGCAACTGAATTTCGGCAACCGGGGCATCGAAGTCGGAATGCCGCGAAACTCACCGAGTCAAAGCGTTTCGCCGTTTGCGGAAGGAAGTGTGATGTAGAACAAGTAGCAGAAGCATACATGCTCAAGAGGGATCACCCGAAATTCAAAGGCAACTGAATTTCGGCAACCGGGGCATCGAAGTCGGAATGCCGCGAAACTCACCGAGTCAAAGCGTTTCGCCGTTTGCGGAAGAAGTCTGATGTAGAACAAGTAGCAGAAGCATACATGCTCAAGAGGGATCACCCGAAATTCAAAGGCAACTGAATTTCGGCAACCGGGGCATCGAAGTCGGAATGCCGCGAAACTCACCGAGTCAAAGCGTTTCGCCGTTTGCGGAAGAAGTGTGATGTAGAACAAGTAGCAGAAGCATACATGCTCAAGAGGGATCACCCGAAATTCAAAGGCAACTGAATTTCGGCAACCGGGGCATCGAAGTCGGAATGCCGCGAAACTCACCGAGTCAAAGCGTTTCGCCGTTTGCGGAAGAAGTGTGATGTAGAACAAGTAGCAGAAGCATACATGCTCAAGAGGGATCACCCGAAATTCAAAGGCAACTGAATTTCGGCAACCGGGGCATCGAAGTCGGAATGCCGCGAAACTCACCGAGTCAAAGCGTTTCGCCGTTTGCGGAAGGAAGTGTGATGTAGAACAAGTAGCAGAAGCATACATGCTCAAGAGGGATCACCCGAAATTCAAAGGCAACTGAATTTCGGCAACCGGGGCATCGAAGTCGGAATGCCGCGAAACTCACCGAGTCAAAGCGTTTCGCCGTTTGCGGAAGGAAGTGTGATGTAGAACAAGTAGCAGAAGCATACATGCTCAAGAGGGATCACCCGAAATTCAAAGGCAACTGAATTTCGGCAACCGGGGCATCGAAGTCGGAATGCCGCGAAACTCACCGAGTCAAAGCGTTTCGCCGTTTGCGGAAGGAAGTGTGATGTAGAACAAGTAGCAGAAGCATACATGCTCAAGAGGGATCACCCGAAATTCAAAGGCAACTGAATTTCGGCAACCGGGGCATCGAAGTCGGAATGCCGCGAAACTCACCGAGTCAAAGCGTTTCGCCGTTTGCGGAAGGAAGTGTGATGTAGAACAAGTAGCAGAAGCATACATGCTCAAGAGGGATCACCCGAAATTCAAAGGCAACTGAATTTCGGCAACCGGGGCATCGAAGTCGGAATGCCGCGAAACTCACCGAGTCAAAGCGTTTCGCCGTTTGCGGAAGGAAGTGTGATGTAGAACAAGTAGCAGAAGCATACATGCTCAAGAGGGATCACCCGAAATTCAAAGGCAACTGAATTTCGGCAACCGGGGCATCGAAGTCGGAATGCCGCGAAACTCACCGAGTCAAAGCGTTTCGCCGTTTGCGGAAGGAAGTGTGATGTAGAACAAGTAGCAGAAGCATACATGCTCAAGAGGGATCACCCGAAATTCAAAGGCAACTGAATTTCGGCAACCGGGGCATCGAAGTCGGAATGCCGCGAAACTCACCGAGTCAAAGCGTTTCGCCGTTTGCGGAAGAAGTGTGATGTAGAACAAGTAGCAGAAGCATACATGCTCAAGAGGGATCACCCGAAATTCAAAGGCAACTGAATTTCGGCAACCGGGCATCGAAGTCGGAATGCCGCGAAACTCACCGAGTCAAAGCGTTTCGCCGTTTGCGGAAGAAGTGTGATGTAGAACAAGTAGCAGAAGCATACATGCTCAAGAGGGATCACCCGAAATTCAAAGGCAACTGAATTTCGGCAACCGGGCATCGAAGTCGGAATGCCGCGAAACTCACCGAGTCAAAGCGTTTCGCGTTTGCGGAAGGAAGTGTGATGTAGAACAAGTAGCAGAAGCATACATGCTCAAGAGGGATCACCCGAAATTCAAAGGCAACTGAATTTCGGCAACCGGGGCATCGAAGTCGGAATGCCGCGAAACTCACCGAGTCAAAGCGTTTCGCCGTTTGCGGAAGGAAGTGTGATGTAGAACAAGTAGCAGAAGCATACATGCTCAAGAGGGATCACCCGAAATTCAAAGGCAACTGAATTTCGGCAACCGGGGCATCGAAGTCGGAATGCCGCGAAACTCACCGAGTCAAAGCGTTTCGCCGTTTGCGGAAGAAGTGTGATGTAGAACAAGTAGCAGAAGCATACATGCTCAAGAGGGATCACCCGAAATTCAAAGGCAACTGAATTTCGGCAACCGGGCATCGAAGTCGGAATGCCGCGAAACTCACCGAGTCAAAGCGTTTCGCCGTTTGCGGAAGGAAGTGTGATGTAGAACAAGTAGCAGAAGCATACATGCTCAAGAGGGATCACCCGAAATTCAAAGGCAACTGAATTTCGGCAACCGGGGCATCGAAGTCGGAATGCCGCGAAACTCACCGAGTCAAAGCGTTTCGCCGTTTGCGGAAGGAAGTGTGATGTAGAACAAGTAGCAGAAGCATACATGCTCAAGAGGGATCACCCGAAATTCAAAGGCAACTGAATTTCGGCAACCGGGGCATCGAAGTCGGAATGCCGCGAAACTCACCGAGTCAAAGCGTTTCGCCGTTTGCGGAAGGAAGTGTGATGTAGAACAAGTAGCAGAAGCATACATGCTCAAGAGGGATCACCCGAAATTCAAAGGCAACTGAATTTCGGCAACCGGGGCATCGAAGTCGGAATGCCGCGAAACTCACCGAGTCAAAGCGTTTCGCCGTTTGCGGAAGGAAGTGTGATGTAGAACAAGTAGCAGAAGCATACATGCTCAAGAGGGATCACCCGAAATTCAAAGGCAACTGAATTTCGGCAACCGGGGCATCGAAGTCGGAATGCCGCGAAACTCACCGAGTCAAAGCGTTTCGCCGTTTGCGGAAGAAGTGTGATGTAGAACAAGTAGCAGAAGCATACATGCTCAAGAGGGATCACCCGAAATTCAAAGGCAACTGAATTTCGGCAACCGGGGCATCGAAGTCGGAATGCCGCGAAACTCACCGAGTCAAAGCGTTTCGCCGTTTGCGGAAGGAAGTGTGATGTAGAACAAGTAGCAGAAGCATACATGCTCAAGAGGGATCACCCGAAATTCAAAGGCAACTGAATTTCGGCAACCGGGGCATCGAAGTCGGAATGCCGCGAAACTCACCGAGTCAAAGCGTTTCGCCTTTGCGGAAGAAGTGTGATGTAGAACAAGTAGCAGAAGCATACATGCTCAAGAGGGATCACCCGAAATTCAAAGGCAACTGAATTTCGGCAACCGGGGCATCGAAGTCGGAATGCCGCGAAACTCACCGAGTCAAAGCGTTTCGCCGTTTGCGGAAGGAAGTGTGATGTAGAACAAGTAGCAGAAGCATACATGCTCAAGAGGGATCACCCGAAATTCAAAGGCAACTGAATTTCGGCAACCGGGGCATCGAAGTCGGAATGCCGCGAAACTCACCGAGTCAAAGCGTTTCGCCGTTTGCGGAAGAAGTGTGATGTAGAACAAGTAGCAGAAGCATACATGCTCAAGAGGGATCACCCGAAATTCAAAGGCAACTGAATTTCGGCAACCGGGGCATCGAAGTCGGAATGCCGCGAAACTCACCGAGTCAAAGCGTTTCGCCGTTTGCGGAAGGAAGTCTGTGATGTAGAACAAGTAGCAGAAGCATACATGCTCAAGAGGGATCACCCGAAATTCAAAGGCAACTGAATTTCGGCAACCGGGCATCGAAGTCGGAATGCCGCGAAACTCACCGAGTCAAAGCGTTTCGCCGTTTGCGGAAGGAAGTGTGATGTAGAACAAGTAGCAGAAGCATACATGCTCAAGAGGGATCACCCGAAATTCAAAGGCAACTGAATTTCGGCAACCGGGGCATCGAAGTCGGAATGCCGCGAAACTCACCGAGTCAAAGCGTTTCGCCGTTTGCGGAAGAAGTGTGATGTAGAACAAGTAGCAGAAGCATACATGCTCAAGAGGGATCACCCGAAATTCAAAGGCAACTGAATTTCGGCAACCGGGGCATCGAAGTCGGAATGCCGCGAAACTCACCGAGTCAAAGCGTTTCGCCGTTTGCGGAAGGAAGTGTGATGTAGAACAAGTAGCAGAAGCATACATGCTCAAGAGGGATCACCCGAAATTCAAAGGCAACTGAATTTCGGCAACCGGGGCATCGAAGTCGGAATGCCGCGAAACTCACCGAGTCAAAGCGTTTCGCCGTTTGCGGAAGGAAGTGTGATGTAGAACAAGTAGCAGAAGCATACATGCTCAAGAGGGATCACCCGAAATTCAAAGGCAACTGAATTTCGGCAACCGGGCATCGAAGTCGGAATGCCGCGAAACTCACCGAGTCAAAGCGTTTCGCCGTTTGCGGAAGAAGTGTGATGTAGAACAAGTAGCAGAAGCATACATGCTCAAGAGGGATCACCCGAAATTCAAAGGCAACTGAATTTCGGCAACCGGGGCATCGAAGTCGGAATGCCGCGAAACTCACCGAGTCAAAGCGTTTCGCCGTTTGCGGAAGGAAGTGTGATGTAGAACAAGTAGCAGAAGCATACATGCTCAAGAGGGATCACCCGAAATTCAAAGGCAACTGAATTTCGGCAACCGGGGCATCGAAGTCGGAATGCCGCGAAACTCACCGAGTCAAAGCGTTTCGCCGTTTGCGGAAGGAAGTGTGATGTAGAACAAGTAGCAGAAGCATACATGCTCAAGAGGGATCACCCGAAATTCAAAGGCAACTGAATTTCGGCAACCGGGGCATCGAAGTCGGAATGCCGCGAAACTCACCGAGTCAAAGCGTTTCGCTGTTTGCGGAAGGAAGTGTGATGTAGAACAAGTAGCAGAAGCATACATGCTCAAGAGGGATCACCCGAAATTCAAAGGCAACTGAATTTCGGCAACCGGGGCATCGAAGTCGGAATGCCGCGAAACTCACCGAGTCAAAGCGTTTCGCGTTTGCGGAAGAAGTGTGATGTAGAACAAGTAGCAGAAGCATACATGCTCAAGAGGGATCACCCGAAATTCAAAGGCAACTGAATTTCGGCAACCGGGGCATCGAAGTCGGAATGCCGCGAAACTCACCGAGTCAAAGCGTTTCGCCGTTTGCGGAAGGAAGTGTGATGTAGAACAAGTAGCAGAAGCATACATGCTCAAGAGGGATCACCCGAAATTCAAAGGCAACTGAATTTCGGCAACCGGGGCATCGAAGTCGGAATGCCGCGAAACTCACCGAGTCAAAGCGTTTCGCCGTTTGCGGAAGAAGTGTGATGTAGAACAAGTAGCAGAAGCATACATGCTCAAGAGGGATCACCCGAAATTCAAAGGCAACTGAATTTCGGCAACCGGGGCATCGAAGTCGGAATGCCGCGAAACTCACCGAGTCAAAGCGTTTCGCCGTTTGCGGAAGAAGTGTGATGTAGAACAAGTAGCAGAAGCATACATGCTCAAGAGGGATCACCCGAAATTCAAAGGCAACTGAATTTCGGCAACCGGGCATCGAAGTCGGAATGCCGCGAAACTCACCGAGTCAAAGCGTTTCGCCGTTTGCGGAAGGAAGTGTGATGTAGAACAAGTAGCAGAAGCATACATGCTCAAGAGGGATCACCCGAAATTCAAAGGCAACTGAATTTCGGCAACCGGGGCATCGAAGTCGGAATGCCGCGAAACTCACCGAGTCAAAGCGTTTCGCCGTTTGCGGAAGAAGTGTGATGTAGAACAAGTAGCAGAAGCATACATGCTCAAGAGGGATCACCCGAAATTCAAAGGCAACTGAATTTCGGCAACCGGGGCATCGAAGTCGGAATGCCGCGAAACTCACCGAGTCAAAGCGTTTCGCCGTTTGCGGAAGGAAGTGTGATGTAGAACAAGTAGCAGAAGCATACATGCTCAAGAGGGATCACCCGAAATTCAAAGGCAACTGAATTTCGGCAACCGGGGCATCGAAGTCGGAATGCCGCGAAACTCACCGAGTCAAAGCGTTTCGCCGTTTGCGGAAGGAAGTGTGATGTAGAACAAGTAGCAGAAGCATACATGCTCAAGAGGGATCACCCGAAATTCAAAGGCAACTGAATTTCGGCAACCGGGGCATCGAAGTCGGAATGCCGCGAAACTCACCGAGTCAAAGCGTTTCGCCGTTTGCGGAAGGAAGTGTGATGTAGAACAAGTAGCAGAAGCATACATGCTCAAGAGGGATCACCCGAAATTCAAAGGCAACTGAATTTCGGCAACCGGGGCATCGAAGTCGGAATGCCGCGAAACTCACCGAGTCAAAGCGTTTCGCCGTTTGCGGAAGGAAGTGTGATGTAGAACAAGTAGCAGAAGCATACATGCTCAAGAGGGATCACCCGAAATTCAAAGGCAACTGAATTTCGGCAACCGGGGCATCGAAGTCGGAATGCCGCGAAACTCACCGAGTCAAAGCGTTTCGCCGTTTGCGGAAGAAGTGTGATGTAGAACAAGTAGCAGAAGCATACATGCTCAAGAGGGATCACCCGAAATTCAAAGGCAACTGAATTTCGGCAACCGGGGCATCGAAGTCGGAATGCCGCGAAACTCACCGAGTCAAAGCGTTTCCGTTTGCGGAAGGAAGTGTGATGTAGAACAAGTAGCAGAAGCATACATGCTCAAGAGGGATCACCCGAAATTCAAAGGCAACTGAATTTCGGCAACCGGGGCATCGAAGTCGGAATGCCGCGAAACTCACCGAGTCAAAGCGTTTCGCTGTTTGCGGAAGGAAGTGTGATGTAGAACAAGTAGCAGAAGCATACATGCTCAAGAGGGATCACCCGAAATTCAAAGGCAACTGAATTTCGGCAACCGGGCATCGAAGTCGGAATGCCGCGAAACTCACCGAGTCAAAGCGTTTCGCTGTTTGCGGAAGGAAGTGTGATGTAGAACAAGTAGCAGAAGCATACATGCTCAAGAGGGATCACCCGAAATTCAAAGGCAACTGAATTTCGGCAACCGGGGCATCGAAGTCGGAATGCCGCGAAACTCACCGAGTCAAAGCGTTTCGCCGTTTGCGGAAGGAAGTGTGATGTAGAACAAGTAGCAGAAGCATACATGCTCAAGAGGGATCACCCGAAATTCAAAGGCAACTGAATTTCGGCAACCGGGCATCGAAGTCGGAATGCCGCGAAACTCACCGAGTCAAAGCGTTTCGCTGTTTGCGGAAGGAAGTGTGATGTAGAACAAGTAGCAGAAGCATACATGCTCAAGAGGGATCACCCGAAATTCAAAGGCAACTGAATTTCGGCAACCGGGGCATCGAAGTCGGAATGCCGCGAAACTCACCGAGTCAAAGCGTTTCGCCGTTTGCGGAAGGAAGTGTGATGTAGAACAAGTAGCAGAAGCATACATGCTCAAGAGGGATCACCCGAAATTCAAAGGCAACTGAATTTCGGCAACCGGGGCATCGAAGTCGGAATGCCGCGAAACTCACCGAGTCAAAGCGTTTCGCCGTTTGCGGAAGGAAGTGTGATGTAGAACAAGTAGCAGAAGCATACATGCTCAAGAGGGATCACCCGAAATTCAAAGGCAACTGAATTTCGGCAACCGGGGTATCGAAGGCGGAATGCCGTGAAACTCACCTAGTCAAAGCGTTTCGCCGTTTGAGGAAGGAAGTGTGATGTAGAACAAGTAGCAGAAGCATACATGCTCAAGAGGGATCACCCGAAATTCAAAGGCAACTGAATTTCGGCAACCGGGGCATCGAAGTGGGAATGCCCCGAAACTCACCTAGTCAAAGCGTTTCGCCGTTTGTGGAAGGAAGTGTGATGTAGAACAAGTAGCAGAAGCATACATGCTCATGAGGGATCACCCGAAATTCAAAGGCATCTGAATTTTGGCAACCGGAGCATCGAAGTCGGAATGCCGCGAAACTCACCGAGTCAAAGCATTTCGCTGTTTACGGAAGGAAGTGTGATGTAGAACAAGTAGCAGAAGCATACATGCTCAAGGGGGATCACCCGAAATTCAAAGGCAACTGAATTTCGGCAACCGGTGTATCGAAGGCGGAATGCCGCGAAACTCACCCAGTCAAAGCGTTTCGCCGTTTGAGGAAGGAAGTGTGATGTAGAACAAGTAGCAGAAGCATACATGCTCAAGAGGGATCACCCGAAATTCAAAGGCAACTGAATTTCGGCAACCGGGGCATCGAAGTCGGAATGCCTAGAAACTCACCGAGTCAAAGCGTTTCGCCGTTTGCGGAAGAAGTGTGATGTAGAACAAGTAGCAGAACCTTACATGCTCAAGAGGGATCACCTGAAATTCAAAGGCAACTGAATTTCGGCAACCGGGGCATCGAAGTCGGAATGCCGCGAAACTCACCGAGTCAAAGCGTTTCGCCTTTTGTGGAAGAAGTGTAATGTAGAACAAGTAGCAAAAGCATACATGCTCAAGAGGGATCACCCGAAATTCAAAGGCAACTGAATTTCGGCATCCGGGGCATCGAAGTCGGAATGCCGGGAAACTCACCAAGTCAAAGCGTTTCGCTGTTTGCGGAAGGAAGTGTGATGTAGAACAAGTAGCAGAAGCATACATGCTCAAGAGGGATCACCCGAAATTCAAAGGCAACTGAATTTCGGCAACCGGGGCATCGAAGTCGGAATGCCGCGAAACTCACCTAGTCAAAGCGTTTCGCCGTTTGCGGAAGGAAGTGTGATGTAGAACAAGTAGCAGAAGCATACATGCTCAAGAGGGATCACCCGAAATTCAAAGGCAACTGAATTTCGGCAACCGGGGCATCGAAGTCGGAATGCCGCGAAACTCACCGAGTCAAAGCGTTTCGTTGTTTGCGGAAGGAAGTGTGATGGAGAACAAGTAGCAGAAGCATACATGCTCAAGAGGGATCACCCGAAATTCAAAGGCAACTGAATTTCGGCAACCGGGGCATCGAAGTCGGAATGCCGCGAAACTCACCGAGTCAAAGCGTTTCGCTGTTTGCGGAAGGAAGTGTGATGTAGAACAAGTAGCAGAAGCATACATGCTCAAGAGGGATCACCCGAAATTCAAAGGCAACTGAATTTCGGCAACCGGGGCATCGAAGTCGGAATGCCGCGAAACTCACCGAGTCAAAGCGTTTCGCTGTTTGCGGAAGAAGTGTGATGTAGAACAAGTAGCAGAAGCATACATGCTCAAGAGGGATCACCCGAAATTCAAAGGCAACTGAATTTCGGCAACCGGGCATCGAAGTCGGAATGCCGCGAAACTCACCGAGTCAAAGCGTTTCGCCGTTTGCGGAAGGAGTGTGATGTAGAACAAGTAGCAGAAGCATACATGCTCAAGAGGGATCACCCGAAATTCAAAGGCAACTGAATTTCGGCAACCGGGGCATCGAAGTCGGAATGCCGCGAAACTCACCGAGTCAAAGCGTTTCGCTGTTTGCGGAAGGAAGTGTGATGTAGAACAAGTAGCAGAAGCATACATGCTCAAGAGGGATCACCCGAAATTCAAAGGCAACTGAATTTCGGCAACCGGGGCATCGAAGTCGGAATGCCGCGAAACTCACCGAGTCAAAGCGTTTCGCTGTTTGCGGAAGGAAGTGTGATGTAGAACAAGTAGCAGAAGCATACATGCTCAAGAGGGATCACCCGAAATTCAAAGGCAACTGAATTTCGGCAACCGGGGCATCGAAGTCGGAATGCCGCGAAACTCACCGAGTCAAAGCGTTTCGCTGTTTGCGGAAGAAGTGTGATGTAGAACAAGTAGCAGAAGCATACATGCTCAAGAGGGATCACCCGAAATTCAAAGGCAACTGAATTTCGGCAACCGGGGCATCGAAGTCGGAATGCCGCGAAACTCACCGAGTCAAAGCGTTTCGCTGTTTGCGGAAGGAAGTGTGATGTAGAACAAGTAGCAGAAGCATACATGCTCAAGAGGGATCACCCGAAATTCAAAGGCAACTGAATTTCGGCAACCGGGCATCGAAGTCGGAATGCCGCGAAACTCACCGAGTCAAAGCGTTTCGCTGTTTGCGGAAGAAGTGTGATGTAGAACAAGTAGCAGAAGCATACATGCTCAAGAGGGATCACCCGAAATTCAAAGGCAACTGAATTTCGGCAACCGGGGCATCGAAGTCGGAATGCCGCGAAACTCACCGAGTCAAAGCGTTTCGCCGTTTGCGGAAGGAAGTGTGATGTAGAACAAGTAGCAGAAGCATACATGCTCAAGAGGGATCACCCGAAATTCAAAGGCAACTGAATTTCGGCAACCGGGGCATCGAAGTCGGAATGCCGCGAAACTCACCGAGTCAAAGCGTTTCGCCGTTTGCGGAAGGAAGTGTGATGTAGAACAAGTAGCAGAAGCATACATGCTCAAGAGGGATCACCCGAAATTCAAAGGCAACTGAATTTCGGCAACCGGGCATCGAAGTCGGAATGCCGCGAAACTCACCGAGTCAAAGCGTTTCGCTGTTTGCGGAAGAAGTGTGATGTAGAACAAGTAGCAGAAGCATACATGCTCAAGAGGGATCACCCGAAATTCAAAGGCAACTGAATTTCGGCAACCGGGGCATCGAAGTCGGAATGCCGCGAAACTCACCGAGTCAAAGCGTTTCGCTGTTTGCGGAAGGAAGTGTGATGTAGAACAAGTAGCAGAAGCATACATGCTCAAGAGGGATCACCCGAAATTCAAAGGCAACTGAATTTCGGCAACCGGGGCATCGAAGTCGGAATGCCGCGAAACTCACCGAGTCAAAGCGTTTCGCTGTTTGCGGAAGGAAGTGTGATGTAGAACAAGTAGCAGAAGCATACATGCTCAAGAGGGATCACCCGAAATTCAAAGGCAACTGAATTTCGGCAACCGGGGCATCGAAGTCGGAATGCCGCGAAACTCACCGAGTCAAAGCGTTTCGCTGTTTGCGGAAGGAAGTGTGATGTAGAACAAGTAGCAGAAGCATACATGCTCAAGAGGGATCACCCGAAATTCAAAGGCAACTGAATTTCGGCAACCGGGGCATCGAAGTCGGAATGCCGCGAAACTCACCGAGTCAAAGCGTTTCGCTGTTTGCGGAAGAAGTGTGATGTAGAACAAGTAGCAGAAGCATACATGCTCAAGAGGGATCACCCGAAATTCAAAGGCAACTGAATTTCGGCAACCGGGCATCGAAGTCGGAATGCCGCGAAACTCACCGAGTCAAAGCGTTTCGCTGTTTGCGGAAGGAAGTGTGATGTAGAACAAGTAGCAGAAGCATACATGCTCAAGAGGGATCACCCGAAATTCAAAGGCAACTGAATTTCGGCAACCGGGGCATCGAAGTCGGAATGCCGCGAAACTCACCGAGTCAAAGCGTTTCGCTGTTTGCGGAAGGAAGTGTGATGTAGAACAAGTAGCAGAAGCATACATGCTCAAGAGGGATCACCCGAAATTCAAAGGCAACTGAATTTCGGCAACCGGGGCATCGAAGTCGGAATGCCGCGAAACTCACCGAGTCAAAGCGTTTCGGTTGCGGAAGGTGTGATGTAGAACAAGTAGCAGAAGCATACATGCTCAAGAGGGATCACCCGAAATTCAAAGGCAACTGAATTTCGGCAACCGGGGCATCGAAGTCGGAATGCCGCGAAACTCACCGAGTCAAAGCGTTTCGCTGTTTGCGGAAGGAAGAGTGATGTAGAACAAGTAGCAGAAGCATACATGCTCAAGAGGGATCACCCGAAATTCAAAGGCAACTGAATTTCGGCAACCGGGGCATCGAAGTCGAATGCCGCGAAATCTCACCGAGTCAAAGCGTTTCGCTGTTTGCGGAAGGAAGTGTGATGTAGAACAAGTAGCAGAAGCATACATGCTCAAGAGGGATCACCCGAAATTCAAAGGCAACTGAATTTCGGCAACCGGGTCATCGAAGTCGGAATGCCGCGAAACTCACCGAGTCAAAGCGTTTCGCTGTTTGCGGAAGGAAGTGTGATGTAGAACAAGTAGCAGAAGCATACATGCTCAAGAGGGATCACCCGAAATTCAAAGGCAACTGAATTTCGGCAACCGGGGCATCGAAGTCGGAATGCCGCGAAACTCACCGAGTCAAAGCGTTTCGCTGTTTGCGGAAGGAAGTGTGATGTAGAACAAGTAGCAGAAGCATACATGCTCAAGAGGGATCACCCGAAATTCAAAGGCAACTGAATTTCGGCAACCGGGGCATCGAAGTCGGAATGCCGCGAAACTCACCGAGTCAAAGCGTTTCGCTGTTTGCGGAAGGAAGTGTGATGTAGAACAAGTAGCAGAAGCATACATGCTCAAGAGGGATCACCCGAAATTCAAAGGCAACTGAATTTCGGCAACCGGGGCATCGAAGTCGGAATGCCGCGAAACTCACCGAGTCAAAGCGTTTCGCTGTTTGCGGAAGGAAGTGTGATGTAGAACAAGTAGCAGAAGCATACATGCTCAAGAGGGATCACCCGAAATTCAAAGGCAACTGAATTTCGGCAACCGGGCATCGAAGTCGGAATGCCGCGAAACTCACCGAGTCAAAGCGTTTCGCTGTTTGCGGAAGGAAGTGTGATGTAGAACAAGTAGCAGAAGCATACATGCTCAAGAGGGATCACCCGAAATTCAAAGGCAACTGAATTTCGGCAACCGGGCATCGAAGTCGGAATGCCGCGAAACTCACCGAGTCAAAGCGTTTCGCCGTTTGCGGAAGGAAGTGTGATGTAGAACAAGTAGCAGAAGCATACATGCTCAAGAGGGATCACCCGAAATTCAAAGGCAACTGAATTTCGGCAACCGGGGCATCGAAGTCGGAATGCCGCGAAACTCACCGAGTCAAAGCGTTTCGCGTTTGCGGAAGGAAGTGTGATGTAGAACAAGTAGCAGAAGCATACATGCTCAAGAGGGATCACCCGAAATTCAAAGGCAACTGAATTTCGGCAACCGGGCATCGAAGTCGGAATGCCGCGAAACTCACCGAGTCAAAGCGTTTCGCTGTTTGCGGAAGGAAGTGTGATGTAGAACAAGTAGCAGAAGCATACATGCTCAAGAGGGATCACCCGAAATTCAAAGGCAACTGAATTTCGGCAACCGGGGCATCGAAGTCGGAATGCCGCGAAACTCACCGAGTCAAAGCGTTTCGCTGTTTGCGGAAGGAAGTGTGATGTAGAACAAGTAGCAGAAGCATACATGCTCAAGAGGGATCACCCGAAATTCAAAGGCAACTGAATTTCGGCAACCGGGGCATCGAAGTCGGAATGCCGCGAAACTCACCGAGTCAAAGCGTTTCGCTGTTTGCGGAAGGAAGTGTGATGTAGAACAAGTAGCAGAAGCATACATGCTCAAGAGGGATCACCCGAAATTCAAAGGCAACTGAATTTCGGCAACCGGGGCATCGAAGTCGGAATGCCGCGAAACTCACCGAGTCAAAGCGTTTCGCTGTTTGCGGAAGGAAGTGTGATGTAGAACAAGTAGCAGAAGCATACATGCTCAAGAGGGATCACCCGAAATTCAAAGGCAACTGAATTTCGGCAACCGGGGCATCGAAGTCGGAATGCCGCGAAACTCACCGAGTCAAAGCGTTTCGCAAAGCGTTTGCGGAAGGAAGTGTGATGTAGAACAAGTAGCAGAAGCATACATGCTCAAGAGGGATCACCGAAATTCAAAGGCAACTGAATTTCGGCAACCGGGATCGAAGTCGGAATGCCGCGAAACTCACCGAGTCAAAGCGTTTCGCCGTTTGCGGAAGGAAGTGTGATGTAGAACAAGTAGCAGAAGCATACATGCTCAAGAGGGATCACCCGAAATTCAAAGGCAACTGAATTTCGGCAACCGGGCATCGAAGTCGGAATGCCGCGAAACTCACCGAGTCAAAGCGTTTCGCTGTTTGCGGAAGGAAGTGTGATGTAGAACAAGTAGCAGAAGCATACATGCTCAAGAGGGATCACCCGAAATTCAAAGGCAACTGAATTTCGGCAACCGGGGCATCGAAGTCGGAATGCCGCGAAACTCACCGAGTCAAAGCGTTTCGCCGTTTGCGGAAGGAAGTGTGATGTAGAACAAGTAGCAGAAGCATACATGCTCAAGAGGGATCACCCGAAATTCAAAGGCAACTGAATTTCGGCAACCGGGGCATCGAAGTCGGAATGCCGCGAAACTCACCGAGTCAAAGCGTTTCGCTGTTTGCGGAAGGAAGTGTGATGTAGAACAAGTAGCAGAAGCATACATGCTCAAGAGGGATCACCCGAAATTCAAAGGCAACTGAATTTCGGCAACCGGGGCATCGAAGTCGGAATGCCGCGAAACTCACCGAGTCAAAGCGTTTCGCCGTTTGCGGAAGGAAGTGTGATGTAGAACAAGTAGCAGAAGCATACATGCTCAAGAGGGATCACCCGAAATTCAAAGGCAACTGAATTTCGGCAACCGGGGCATCGAAGTCGGAATGCCGCGAAACTCACCGAGTCAAAGCGTTTCGCGTTTGCGGAAGGAAGTGTGATGTAGAACAAGTAGCAGAAGCATACATGCTCAAGAGGGATCACCCGAAATTCAAAGGCAACTGAATTTCGGCAACCGGGGCATCGAAGTCGGAATGCCGCGAAACTCACCGAGTCAAAGCGTTTCGCCGTTTGCGGAAGGAAGTGTGATGTAGAACAAGTAGCAGAAGCATACATGCTCAAGAGGGATCACCCGAAATTCAAAGGCAACTGAATTTCGGCAACCGGGGCATCGAAGTCGGAATGCCGCGAAACTCACCGAGTCAAAGCGTTTCGCCGTTTGCGGAAGGAAGTGTGATGTAGAACAAGTAGCAGAAGCATACATGCTCAAGAGGGATCACCCGAAATTCAAAGGCAACTGAATTTCGGCAACCGGGCATCGAAGTCGGAATGCCGCGAAACTCACCGAGTCAAAGCGTTTCGCCGTTTGCGGAAGGAAGTGTGATGTAGAACAAGTAGCAGAAGCATACATGCTCAAGAGGGATCACCCGAAATTCAAAGGCAACTGAATTTCGGCAACCGGGGCATCGAAGTCGGAATGCCGCGAAACTCACCGAGTCAAAGCGTTTCGCTGTTTGCGGAAGGAAGTGTGATGTAGAACAAGTAGCAGAAGCATACATGCTCAAGAGGGATCACCCGAAATTCAAAGGCAACTGAATTTCGGCAACCGGGGCATCGAAGTCGGAATGCCGCGAAACTCACCGAGTCAAAGCGTTTCGCCGTTTGCGGAAGGAAGTGTGATGTAGAACAAGTAGCAGAAGCATACATGCTCAAGAGGGATCACCCGAAATTCAAAGGCAACTGAATTTCGGCAACCGGGGCATCGAAGTCGGAATGCCGCGAAACTCACCGAGTCAAAGCGTTTCGCCGTTTGCGGAAGGAAGTGTGATGTAGAACAAGTAGCAGAAGCATACATGCTCAAGAGGGATCACCCGAAATTCAAAGGCAACTGAATTTCGGCAACCGGGGCATCGAAGTCGGAATGCCGCGAAACTCACCGAGTCAAAGCGTTTCGCCGTTTGCGGAAGGAAGTGTGATGTAGAACAAGTAGCAGAAGCATACATGCTCAAGAGGGATCACCCGAAATTCAAAGGCAACTGAATTTCGGCAACCGGGGCATCGAAGTCGGAATGCCGCGAAACTCACCGAGTCAAAGCGTTTCGCCGTTTGCGGAAGGAAGTGTGATGTAGAACAAGTAGCAGAAGCATACATGCTCAAGAGGGATCACCCGAAATTCAAAGGCAACTGAATTTCGGCAACCGGGGCATCGAAGTCGGAATGCCGCGAAACTCACCGAGTCAAAGCGTTTCGCGTTTGCGGAAGAAGTGTGATGTAGAACAAGTAGCAGAAGCATACATGCTCAAGAGGGATCACCCGAAATTCAAAGGCAACTGAATTTCGGCAACCGGGCATCGAAGTCGGAATGCCGCGAAACTCACCGAGTCAAAGCGTTTCGCTGTTTGCGGAAGAAGTGTGATGTAGAACAAGTAGCAGAAGCATACATGCTCAAGAGGGATCACCCGAAATTCAAAGGCAACTGAATTTCGGCAACCGGGGCATCGAAGTCGGAATGCCGCGAAACTCACCGAGTCAAAGCGTTTCGCCGTTTGCGGAAGGAAGTGTGATGTAGAACAAGTAGCAGAAGCATACATGCTCAAGAGGGATCACCCGAAATTCAAAGGCAACTGAATTTCGGCAACCGGGGCATCGAAGTCGGAATGCCGCGAAACTCACCGAGTCAAAGCGTTTCGCCGTTTGCGGAAGAAGTGTGATGTAGAACAAGTAGCAGAAGCATACATGCTCAAGAGGGATCACCCGAAATTCAAAGGCAACTGAATTTCGGCAACCGGGGCATCGAAGTCGGAATGCCGCGAAACTCACCGAGTCAAAGCGTTTCGCCGTTTGCGGAAGGAAGTGTGATGTAGAACAAGTAGCAGAAGCATACATGCTCAAGAGGGATCACCCGAAATTCAAAGGCAACTGAATTTCGGCAACCGGGGCATCGAAGTCGGAATGCCGCGAAACTCACCGAGTCAAAGCGTTTCGCCGTTTGCGGAAGGAAGTGTGATGTAGAACAAGTAGCAGAAGCATACATGCTCAAGAGGGATCACCCGAAATTCAAAGGCAACTGAATTTCGGCAACCGGGGCATCGAAGTCGGAATGCCGCGAAACTCACCGAGTCAAAGCGTTTCGCCGTTTGCGGAAGGAAGTGTGATGTAGAACAAGTAGCAGAAGCATACATGCTCAAGAGGGATCACCCGAAATTCAAAGGCAACTGAATTTCGGCAACCGGGGCATCGAAGTCGGAATGCCGCGAAACTCACCGAGTCAAAGCGTTTCGCCGTTTGCGGAAGGAAGTGTGATGTAGAACAAGTAGCAGAAGCATACATGCTCAAGAGGGATCACCCGAAATTCAAAGGCAACTGAATTTCGGCAACCGGGGCATCGAAGTCGGAATGCCGCGAAACTCACCGAGTCAAAGCGTTTCGCCGTTTGCGGAAGGAAGTGTGATGTAGAACAAGTAGCAGAAGCATACATGCTCAAGAGGGATCACCCGAAATTCAAAGGCAACTGAATTTCGGCAACCGGGGCATCGAAGTCGGAATGCCGCGAAACTCACCGAGTCAAAGCGTTTCGCCGTTTGCGGAAGAAGTGTGATGTAGAACAAGTAGCAGAAGCATACATGCTCAAGAGGGATCACCCGAAATTCAAAGGCAACTGAATTTCGGCAACCGGGGCATCGAAGTCGGAATGCCGCGAAACTCACCGAGTCAAAGCGTTTCGCCGTTTGCGGAAGAAGTGTGATGTAGAACAAGTAGCAGAAGCATACATGCTCAAGAGGGATCACCCGAAATTCAAAGGCAACTGAATTTCGGCAACCGGGGCATCGAAGTCGGAATGCCGCGAAACTCACCGAGTCAAAGCGTTTCGCCGTTTGCGGAAGAAGTGTGATGTAGAACAAGTAGCAGAAGCATACATGCTCAAGAGGGATCACCCGAAATTCAAAGGCAACTGAATTTCGGCAACCGGGGCATCGAAGTCGGAATGCCGCGAAACTCACCGAGTCAAAGCGTTTCGCCGTTTGCGGAAGGAAGTGTGATGTAGAACAAGTAGCAGAAGCATACATGCTCAAGAGGGATCACCCGAAATTCAAAGGCAACTGAATTTCGGCAACCGGGGCATCGAAGTCGGAATGCCGCGAAACTCACCGAGTCAAAGCGTTTCGCCGTTTGCGGAAGAAGTGTGATGTAGAACAAGTAGCAGAAGCATACATGCTCAAGAGGGATCACCCGAAATTCAAAGGCAACTGAATTTCGGCAACCGGGGCATCGAAGTCGGAATGCCGCGAAACTCACCGAGTCAAAGCGTTTCGCCGTTTGCGGAAGAAGTGTGATGTAGAACAAGTAGCAGAAGCATACATGCTCAAGAGGGATCACCCGAAATTCAAAGGCAACTGAATTTCGGCAACCGGGGCATCGAAGTCGGAATGCCGCGAAACTCACCGAGTCAAAGCGTTTCGCCGTTTGCGGAAGGAAGTGTGATGTAGAACAAGTAGCAGAAGCATACATGCTCAAGAGGGATCACCCGAAATTCAAAGGCAACTGAATTTCGGCAACCGGGGCATCGAAGTCGGAATGCCGCGAAACTCACCGAGTCAAAGCGTTTCGCTGTTTGCGGAAGGAAGTGTGATGTAGAACAAGTAGCAGAAGCATACATGCTCAAGAGGGATCACCCGAAATTCAAAGGCAACTGAATTTCGGCAACCGGGCATCGAAGTCGGAATGCCGCGAAACTCACCGAGTCAAAGCGTTTCGCCGTTTGCGGAAGAAGTGTGATGTAGAACAAGTAGCAGAAGCATACATGCTCAAGAGGGATCACCCGAAATTCAAAGGCAACTGAATTTCGGCAACCGGGCATCGAAGTCGGAATGCCGCGAAACTCACCGAGTCAAAGCGTTTCGCCGTTTGCGGAAGGAAGTGTGATGTAGAACAAGTAGCAGAAGCATACATGCTCAAGAGGGATCACCCGAAATTCAAAGGCAACTGAATTTCGGCAACCGGGGCATCGAAGTCGGAATGCCGCGAAACTCACCGAGTCAAAGCGTTTCGCCGTTTGCGGAAGGAAGTGTGATGTAGAACAAGTAGCAGAAGCATACATGCTCAAGAGGGATCACCCGAAATTCAAAGGCAACTGAATTTCGGCAACCGGGCATCGAAGTCGGAATGCCGCGAAACTCACCGAGTCAAAGCGTTTCGCCGTTTGCGGAAGGAAGTGTGATGTAGAACAAGTAGCAGAAGCATACATGCTCAAGAGGGATCACCCGAAATTCAAAGGCAACTGAATTTCGGCAACCGGGGCATCGAAGTCGGAATGCCGCGAAACTCACCGAGTCAAAGCGTTTCGCCGTTTGCGGAAGGAAGTGTGATGTAGAACAAGTAGCAGAAGCATACATGCTCAAGAGGGATCACCCGAAATTCAAAGGCAACTGAATTTCGGCAACCGGGGCATCGAAGTCGGAATGCCGCGAAACTCACCGAGTCAAAGCGTTTCGCCGTTTGCGGAAGGAAGTGTGATGTAGAACAAGTAGCAGAAGCATACATGCTCAAGAGGGATCACCCGAAATTCAAAGGCAACTGAATTTCGGCAACCGGGGCATCGAAGTCGGAATGCCGCGAAACTCACCGAGTCAAAGCGTTTCGCCGTTTGCGGAAGGAAGTGTGATGTAGAACAAGTAGCAGAAGCATACATGCTCAAGAGGGATCACCCGAAATTCAAAGGCAACTGAATTTCGGCAACCGGGGCATCGAAGTCGGAATGCCGCGAAACTCACCGAGTCAAAGCGTTTCGCCGTTTGCGGAAGGAAGTGTGATGTAGAACAAGTAGCAGAAGCATACATGCTCAAGAGGGATCACCCGAAATTCAAAGGCAACTGAATTTCGGCAACCGGGGCATCGAAGTCGGAATGCCGCGAAACTCACCGAGTCAAAGCGTTTCGCCGTTTGCGGAAGGAAGTGTGATGTAGAACAAGTAGCAGAAGCATACATGCTCAAGAGGGATCACCCGAAATTCAAAGGCAACTGAATTTCGGCAACCGGGGCATCGAAGTCGGAATGCCGCGAAACTCACCGAGTCAAAGCGTTTCGCCGTTTGCGGAAGGAAGTGTGATGTAGAACAAGTAGCAGAAGCATACATGCTCAAGAGGGATCACCCGAAATTCAAAGGCAACTGAATTTCGGCAACCGGGGCATCGAAGTCGGAATGCCGCGAAACTCACCGAGTCAAAGCGTTTCGCCGTTTGCGGAAGGAAGTCTGATGTAGAACAAGTAGCAGAAGCATACATGCTCAAGAGGGATCACCCGAAATTCAAAGGCAACTGAATTTCGGCAACCGGGGCATCGAAGTCGGAATGCCGCGAAACTCACCGAGTCAAAGCGTTTCGCCGTTTGCGGAAGGAAGTGTGATGTAGAACAAGTAGCAGAAGCATACATGCTCAAGAGGGATCACCCGAAATTCAAAGGCAACTGAATTTCGGCAACCGGGGCATCGAAGTCGGAATGCCGCGAAACTCACCGAGTCAAAGCGTTTCGCCGTTTGCGGAAGAAGTGTGATGTAGAACAAGTAGCAGAAGCATACATGCTCAAGAGGGATCACCCGAAATTCAAAGGCAACTGAATTTCGGCAACCGGGGCATCGAAGTCGGAATGCCGCGAAACTCACCGAGTCAAAGCGTTTCGCCGTTTGCGGAAGGAAGTGTGATGTAGAACAAGTAGCAGAAGCATACATGCTCAAGAGGGATCACCCGAAATTCAAAGGCAACTGAATTTCGGCAACCGGGGCATCGAAGTCGGAATGCCGCGAAACTCACCGAGTCAAAGCGTTTCGCCGTTTGCGGAAGGAAGTGTGATGTAGAACAAGTAGCAGAAGCATACATGCTCAAGAGGGATCACCCGAAATTCAAAGGCAACTGAATTTCGGCAACCGGGGCATCGAAGTCGGAATGCCGCGAAACTCACCGAGTCAAAGCGTTTCGCCGTTTGCGGAAGGAAGTGTGATGTAGAACAAGTAGCAGAAGCATACATGCTCAAGAGGGATCACCCGAAATTCAAAGGCAACTGAATTTCGGCAACCGGGCATCGAAGTCGGAATGCCGCGAAACTCACCGAGTCAAAGCGTTTCGCCGTTTGCGGAAGAAGTGTGATGTAGAACAAGTAGCAGAAGCATACATGCTCAAGAGGGATCACCCGAAATTCAAAGGCAACTGAATTTCGGCAACCGGGGCATCGAAGTCGGAATGCCGCGAAACTCACCGAGTCAAAGCGTTTCGCCGTTTGCGGAAGGAAGTGTGATGTAGAACAAGTAGCAGAAGCATACATGCTCAAGAGGGATCACCCGAAATTCAAAGGCAACTGAATTTCGGCAACCGGGCATCGAAGTCGGAATGCCGCGAAACTCACCGAGTCAAAGCGTTTCGCCGTTTGCGGAAGGAAGTGTGATGTAGAACAAGTAGCAGAAGCATACATGCTCAAGAGGGATCACCCGAAATTCAAAGGCAACTGAATTTCGGCAACCGGGCATCGAAGTCGGAATGCCGCGAAACTCACCGAGTCAAAGCGTTTCGCCGTTTGCGGAAGGAAGTCTGATGTAGAACAAGTAGCAGAAGCATACATGCTCAAGAGGGATCACCCGAAATTCAAAGGCAACTGAATTTCGGCAACCGGGCATCGAAGTCGGAATGCCGCGAAACTCACCGAGTCAAAGCGTTTCGCCGTTTGCGGAAGAAGTGTGATGTAGAACAAGTAGCAGAAGCATACATGCTCAAGAGGGATCACCCGAAATTCAAAGGCAACTGAATTTCGGCAACCGGGGCATCGAAGTCGGAATGCCGCGAAACTCACCGAGTCAAAGCGTTTCGCCGTTTGCGGAAGGAAGTGTGATGTAGAACAAGTAGCAGAAGCATACATGCTCAAGAGGGATCACCCGAAATTCAAAGGCAACTGAATTTCGGCAACCGGGGCATCGAAGTCGGAATGCCGCGAAACTCACCGAGTCAAAGCGTTTCGCCGTTTGCGGAAGAAGTGTGATGTAGAACAAGTAGCAGAAGCATACATGCTCAAGAGGGATCACCCGAAATTCAAAGGCAACTGAATTTCGGCAACCGGGGCATCGAAGTCGGAATGCCGCGAAACTCACCGAGTCAAAGCGTTTCGCCGTTTGCGGAAGAAGTGTGATGTAGAACAAGTAGCAGAAGCATACATGCTCAAGAGGGATCACCCGAAATTCAAAGGCAACTGAATTTCGGCAACCGGGGCATCGAAGTCGGAATGCCGCGAAACTCACCGAGTCAAAGCGTTTCGCCGTTTGCGGAAGGAAGTCTGATGTAGAACAAGTAGCAGAAGCATACATGCTCAAGAGGGATCACCCGAAATTCAAAGGCAACTGAATTTCGGCAACCGGGGCATCGAAGTCGGAATGCCGCGAAACTCACCGAGTCAAAGCGTTTCGCCGTTTGCGGAAGGAAGTGTGATGTAGAACAAGTAGCAGAAGCATACATGCTCAAGAGGGATCACCCGAAATTCAAAGGCAACTGAATTTCGGCAACCGGGGCATCGAAGTCGGAATGCCGCGAAACTCACCGAGTCAAAGCGTTTCGCCGTTTGCGGAAGGAAGTGTGATGTAGAACAAGTAGCAGAAGCATACATGCTCAAGAGGGATCACCCGAAATTCAAAGGCAACTGAATTTCGGCAACCGGGCATCGAAGTCGGAATGCCGCGAAACTCACCGAGTCAAAGCGTTTCGCCGTTTGCGGAAGGAAGTGTGATGTAGAACAAGTAGCAGAAGCATACATGCTCAAGAGGGATCACCCGAAATTCAAAGGCAACTGAATTTCGGCAACCGGGGCATCGAAGTCGGAATGCCGCGAAACTCACCGAGTCAAAGCGTTTCGCCGTTTGCGGAAGAAGTGTGATGTAGAACAAGTAGCAGAAGCATACATGCTCAAGAGGGATCACCCGAAATTCAAAGGCAACTGAATTTCGGCAACCGGGGCATCGAAGTCGGAATGCCGCGAAACTCACCGAGTCAAAGCGTTTCGCCGTTTGCGGAAGGAAGTGTGATGTAGAACAAGTAGCAGAAGCATACATGCTCAAGAGGGATCACCCGAAATTCAAAGGCAACTGAATTTCGGCAACCGGGGCATCGAAGTCGGAATGCCGCGAAACTCACCGAGTCAAAGCGTTTCGCCGTTTGCGGAAGGAGTGTGATGTAGAACAAGTAGCAGAAGCATACATGCTCAAGAGGGATCACCCGAAATTCAAAGGCAACTGAATTTCGGCAACCGGGGCATCGAAGTCGGAATGCCGCGAAACTCACCGAGTCAAAGCGTTTCGCCGTTTGCGGAAGGAAGTGTGATGTAGAACAAGTAGCAGAAGCATACATGCTCAAGAGGGATCACCCGAAATTCAAAGGCAACTGAATTTCGGCAACCGGGGCATCGAAGTCGGAATGCCGCGAAACTCACCGAGTCAAAGCGTTTCGCCGTTTGCGGAAGAAGTGTGATGTAGAACAAGTAGCAGAAGCATACATGCTCAAGAGGGATCACCCGAAATTCAAAGGCAACTGAATTTCGGCAACCGGGGCATCGAAGTCGGAATGCCGCGAAACTCACCGAGTCAAAGCGTTTCGCCGTTTGCGGAAGGAAGTGTGATGTAGAACAAGTAGCAGAAGCATACATGCTCAAGAGGGATCACCCGAAATTCAAAGGCAACTGAATTTCGGCAACCGGGGCATCGAAGTCGGAATGCCGCGAAACTCACCGAGTCAAAGCGTTTCGCCGTTTGCGGAAGGAAGTGTGATGTAGAACAAGTAGCAGAAGCATACATGCTCAAGAGGGATCACCCGAAATTCAAAGGCAACTGAATTTCGGCAACCGGGGCATCGAAGTCGGAATGCCGCGAAACTCACCGAGTCAAAGCGTTTCGCCGTTTGCGGAAGGAAGTCTGATGTAGAACAAGTAGCAGAAGCATACATGCTCAAGAGGGATCACCCGAAATTCAAAGGCAACTGAATTTCGGCAACCGGGGCATCGAAGTCGGAATGCCGCGAAACTCACCGAGTCAAAGCGTTTCGCCGTTTGCGGAAGGAAGTCTGATGTAGAACAAGTAGCAGAAGCATACATGCTCAAGAGGGATCACCCGAAATTCAAAGGCAACTGAATTTCGGCAACCGGGGCATCGAAGTCGGAATGCCGCGAAACTCACCGAGTCAAAGCGTTTCGCCGTTTGCGGAAGGAAGTGTGATGTAGAACAAGTAGCAGAAGCATACATGCTCAAGAGGGATCACCCGAAATTCAAAGGCAACTGAATTTCGGCAACCGGGGCATCGAAGTCGGAATGCCGCGAAACTCACCGAGTCAAAGCGTTTCGCCGTTTGCGGAAGGAAGTCTGATGTAGAACAAGTAGCAGAAGCATACATGCTCAAGAGGGATCACCCGAAATTCAAAGGCAACTGAATTTCGGCAACCGGGGCATCGAAGTCGGAATGCCGCGAAACTCACCGAGTCAAAGCGTTTCGCCGTTTGCGGAAGGAAGTGTGATGTAGAACAAGTAGCAGAAGCATACATGCTCAAGAGGGATCACCCGAAATTCAAAGGCAACTGAATTTCGGCAACCGGGGCATCGAAGTCGGAATGCCGCGAAACTCACCGAGTCAAAGCGTTTCGCCGTTTGCGGAAGGAAGTGTGATGTAGAACAAGTAGCAGAAGCATACATGCTCAAGAGGGATCACCCGAAATTCAAAGGCAACTGAATTTCGGCAACCGGGCATCGAAGTCGGAATGCCGCGAAACTCACCGAGTCAAAGCGTTTCGCCGTTTGCGGAAGGAAGTCTGATGTAGAACAAGTAGCAGAAGCATACATGCTCAAGAGGGATCACCCGAAATTCAAAGGCAACTGAATTTCGGCAACCGGGCATCGAAGTCGGAATGCCGCGAAACTCACCGAGTCAAAGCGTTTCGCCGTTTGCGGAAGAAGTCTGATGTAGAACAAGTAGCAGAAGCATACATGCTCAAGAGGGATCACCCGAAATTCAAAGGCAACTGAATTTCGGCAACCGGGGCATCGAAGTCGGAATGCCGCGAAACTCACCGAGTCAAAGCGTTTCGCCGTTTGCGGAAGGAAGTCTGATGTAGAACAAGTAGCAGAAGCATACATGCTCAAGAGGGATCACCCGAAATTCAAAGGCAACTGAATTTCGGCAACCGGGGCATCGAAGTCGGAATGCCGCGAAACTCACCGAGTCAAAGCGTTTCGCCGTTTGCGGAAGGAAGTCTGATGTAGAACAAGTAGCAGAAGCATACATGCTCAAGAGGGATCACCCGAAATTCAAAGGCAACTGAATTTCGGCAACCGGGGCATCGAAGTCGGAATGCCGCGAAACTCACCGAGTCAAAGCGTTTCGCCGTTTGCGGAAGAAGTGTGATGTAGAACAAGTAGCAGAAGCATACATGCTCAAGAGGGATCACCCGAAATTCAAAGGCAACTGAATTTCGGCAACCGGGGCATCGAAGTCGGAATGCCGCGAAACTCACCGAGTCAAAGCGTTTCGCCGTTTGCGGAAGAAGTCTGATGTAGAACAAGTAGCAGAAGCATACATGCTCAAGAGGGATCACCCGAAATTCAAAGGCAACTGAATTTCGGCAACCGGGGCATCGAAGTCGGAATGCCGCGAAACTCACCGAGTCAAAGCGTTTCGCCGTTTGCGGAAGGAAGTCTGATGTAGAACAAGTAGCAGAAGCATACATGCTCAAGAGGGATCACCCGAAATTCAAAGGCAACTGAATTTCGGCAACCGGGGCATCGAAGTCGGAATGCCGCGAAACTCACCGAGTCAAAGCGTTTCGCCGTTTGCGGAAGGAAGTGTGATGTAGAACAAGTAGCAGAAGCATACATGCTCAAGAGGGATCACCCGAAATTCAAAGGCAACTGAATTTCGGCAACCGGGGCATCGAAGTCGGAATGCCGCGAAACTCACCGAGTCAAAGCGTTTCGCTGTTTGCGGAAGAAGTGTGATGTAGAACAAGTAGCAGAAGCATACATGCTCAAGAGGGATCACCCGAAATTCAAAGGCAACTGAATTTCGGCAACCGGGGCATCGAAGTCGGAATGCCGCGAAACTCACCGAGTCAAAGCGTTTCGCCGTTTGCGGAAGGAAGTGTGATGTAGAACAAGTAGCAGAAGCATACATGCTCAAGAGGGATCACCCGAAATTCAAAGGCAACTGAATTTCGGCAACCGGGGCATCGAAGTCGGAATGCCGCGAAACTCACCGAGTCAAAGCGTTTCGCCGTTTGCGGAAGAAGTGTGATGTAGAACAAGTAGCAGAAGCATACATGCTCAAGAGGGATCACCCGAAATTCAAAGGCAACTGAATTTCGGCAACCGGGGCATCGAAGTCGGAATGCCGCGAAACTCACCGAGTCAAAGCGTTTCGCTTTTGCGGAAGGAAGTCTGATGTAGAACAAGTAGCAGAAGCATACATGCTCAAGAGGGATCACCCGAAATTCAAAGGCAACTGAATTTCGGCAACCGGGGCATCGAAGTCGGAATGCCGCGAAACTCACCGAGTCAAAGCGTTTCGCCGTTTGCGGAAGAAGTCTGATGTAGAACAAGTAGCAGAAGCATACATGCTCAAGAGGGATCACCCGAAATTCAAAGGCAACTGAATTTCGGCAACCGGGGCATCGAAGTCGGAATGCCGCGAAACTCACCGAGTCAAAGCGTTTCGCCGTTTGCGGAAGAAGTCTGATGTAGAACAAGTAGCAGAAGCATACATGCTCAAGAGGGATCACCCGAAATTCAAAGGCAACTGAATTTCGGCAACCGGGCATCGAAGTCGGAATGCCGCGAAACTCACCGAGTCAAAGCGTTTCGCCGTTTGCGGAAGGAAGTGTGATGTAGAACAAGTAGCAGAAGCATACATGCTCAAGAGGGATCACCCGAAATTCAAAGGCAACTGAATTTCGGCAACCGGGGCATCGAAGTCGGAATGCCGCGAAACTCACCGAGTCAAAGCGTTTCGCCGTTTGCGGAAGGAAGTCTGATGTAGAACAAGTAGCAGAAGCATACATGCTCAAGAGGGATCACCCGAAATTCAAAGGCAACTGAATTTCGGCAACCGGGCATCGAAGTCGGAATGCCGCGAAACTCACCGAGTCAAAGCGTTTCGCCGTTTGCGGAAGAAGTCTGATGTAGAACAAGTAGCAGAAGCATACATGCTCAAGAGGGATCACCCGAAATTCAAAGGCAACTGAATTTCGGCAACCGGGGCATCGAAGTCGGAATGCCGCGAAACTCACCGAGTCAAAGCGTTTCGCCGTTTGCGGAAGGAAGTGTGATGTAGAACAAGTAGCAGAAGCATACATGCTCAAGAGGGATCACCCGAAATTCAAAGGCAACTGAATTTCGGCAACCGGGGCATCGAAGTCGGAATGCCGCGAAACTCACCGAGTCAAAGCGTTTCGCCGTTTGCGGAAGAAGTGTGATGTAGAACAAGTAGCAGAAGCATACATGCTCAAGAGGGATCACCCGAAATTCAAAGGCAACTGAATTTCGGCAACCGGGGCATCGAAGTCGGAATGCCGCGAAACTCACCGAGTCAAAGCGTTTCGCCGTTTGCGGAAGAAGTCTGATGTAGAACAAGTAGCAGAAGCATACATGCTCAAGAGGGATCACCCGAAATTCAAAGGCAACTGAATTTCGGCAACCGGGGCATCGAAGTCGGAATGCCGCGAAACTCACCGAGTCAAAGCGTTTCGCCGTTTGCGGAAGAAGTGTGATGTAGAACAAGTAGCAGAAGCATACATGCTCAAGAGGGATCACCCGAAATTCAAAGGCAACTGAATTTCGGCAACCGGGGCATCGAAGTCGGAATGCCGCGAAACTCACCGAGTCAAAGCGTTTCGCCGTTTGCGGAAGAAGTCTGATGTAGAACAAGTAGCAGAAGCATACATGCTCAAGAGGGATCACCCGAAATTCAAAGGCAACTGAATTTCGGCAACCGGGGCATCGAAGTCGGAATGCCGCGAAACTCACCGAGTCAAAGCGTTTCGCCGTTTGCGGAAGAAGTCTGATGTAGAACAAGTAGCAGAAGCATACATGCTCAAGAGGGATCACCCGAAATTCAAAGGCAACTGAATTTCGGCAACCGGGGCATCGAAGTCGGAATGCCGCGAAACTCACCGAGTCAAAGCGTTTCGCCGTTTGCGGAAGAAGTGTGATGTAGAACAAGTAGCAGAAGCATACATGCTCAAGAGGGATCACCCGAAATTCAAAGGCAACTGAATTTCGGCAACCGGGCATCGAAGTCGGAATGCCGCGAAACTCACCGAGTCAAAGCGTTTCGCCGTTTGCGGAAGAAGTCTGATGTAGAACAAGTAGCAGAAGCATACATGCTCAAGAGGGATCACCCGAAATTCAAAGGCAACTGAATTTCGGCAACCGGGGCATCGAAGTCGGAATGCCGCGAAACTCACCGAGTCAAAGCGTTTCGCCGTTTGCGGAAGAAGTGTGATGTAGAACAAGTAGCAGAAGCATACATGCTCAAGAGGGATCACCCGAAATTCAAAGGCAACTGAATTTCGGCAACCGGGGCATCGAAGTCGGAATGCCGCGAAACTCACCGAGTCAAAGCGTTTCGCCGTTTGCGGAAGAAGTGTGATGTAGAACAAGTAGCAGAAGCATACATGCTCAAGAGGGATCACCCGAAATTCAAAGGCAACTGAATTTCGGCAACCGGGGCATCGAAGTCGGAATGCCGCGAAACTCACCGAGTCAAAGCGTTTCGCCGTTTGCGGAAGGAAGTGTGATGTAGAACAAGTAGCAGAAGCATACATGCTCAAGAGGGATCACCCGAAATTCAAAGGCAACTGAATTTCGGCAACCGGGCATCGAAGTCGGAATGCCGCGAAACTCACCGAGTCAAAGCGTTTCGCCGTTTGCGGAAGAAGTCTGATGTAGAACAAGTAGCAGAAGCATACATGCTCAAGAGGGATCACCCGAAATTCAAAGGCAACTGAATTTCGGCAACCGGGGCATCGAAGTCGGAATGCCGCGAAACTCACCGAGTCAAAGCGTTTCGCCGTTTGCGGAAGGAAGTGTGATGTAGAACAAGTAGCAGAAGCATACATGCTCAAGAGGGATCACCCGAAATTCAAAGGCAACTGAATTTCGGCAACCGGGGCATCGAAGTCGGAATGCCGCGAAACTCACCGAGTCAAAGCGTTTCGCCGTTTGCGGAAGGAAGTCTGATGTAGAACAAGTAGCAGAAGCATACATGCTCAAGAGGGATCACCCGAAATTCAAAGGCAACTGAATTTCGGCAACCGGGGCATCGAAGTCGGAATGCCGCGAAACTCACCGAGTCAAAGCGTTTCGCCGTTTGCGGAAGAAGTCTGATGTAGAACAAGTAGCAGAAGCATACATGCTCAAGAGGGATCACCCGAAATTCAAAGGCAACTGAATTTCGGCAACCGGGCATCGAAGTCGGAATGCCGCGAAACTCACCGAGTCAAAGCGTTTCGCCGTTTGCGGAAGAAAGTGTGATGTAGAACAAGTAGCAGAAGCATACATGCTCAAGAGGGATCACCCGAAATTCAAAGGCAACTGAATTTCGGCAACCGGGGCATCGAAGTCGGAATGCCGCGAAACTCACCGAGTCAAAGCGTTTCGCCGTTTGCGGAAGGAAGTGTGATGTAGAACAAGTAGCAGAAGCATACATGCTCAAGAGGGATCACCCGAAATTCAAAGGCAACTGAATTTCGGCAACCGGGGCATCGAAGTCGGAATGCCGCGAAACTCACCGAGTCAAAGCGTTTCGCCGTTTGCGGAAGGAAGTCTGATGTAGAACAAGTAGCAGAAGCATACATGCTCAAGAGGGATCACCCGAAATTCAAAGGCAACTGAATTTCGGCAACCGGGGCATCGAAGTCGGAATGCCGCGAAACTCACCGAGTCAAAGCGTTTCGCCTTTGCGGAAGGAAGTCTGATGTAGAACAAGTAGCAGAAGCATACATGCTCAAGAGGGATCACCCGAAATTCAAAGGCAACTGAATTTCGGCAACCGGGGCATCGAAGTCGGAATGCCGCGAAACTCACCGAGTCAAAGCGTTTCGCCGTTTGCGGAAGAAGTGTGATGTAGAACAAGTAGCAGAAGCATACATGCTCAAGAGGGATCACCCGAAATTCAAAGGCAACTGAATTTCGGCAACCGGGGCATCGAAGTCGGAATGCC
>CM055360.1:630047-652204 GCA_029228515.1 Populus alba x Populus x berolinensis
TTTTTTTTTTTCTTTTGAGTTTTTCGGGCATTCCGACTTCGATTCCCGTTTGCGAAATTCAGTTGCCTTTGAATTTCGGGTGATCCCTCTTGAGCATGTATGCTTCTGCTACTTGTTCTACATCACACTTCCTTCCGCAAACAGCGAAACGCTTTGACTCGGTGAGTTTCGCGGCATTCCGACTTCGATGCCCGGTTGCCGAAATTCAGTTGCCTTTGAATTTCGGGTGATCCCTCTTGAGCATGTATGCTTCTGCTACTTGTTCTACATCACACTTCCTTCCGCAAACAGCGAAACGCTTTGACTCGGTGAGTTTCGCGGCATTCCGACTTCGATGCCCCGGTTGCCGAAATTCAGTTGCCTTTGAATTTCGGGTGATCCCTCTTGAGCATGTATGCTTCTGCTACTTGTTCTACATCACACTTCCTTCCGCAAACAGCGAAACGCTTTGACTCGGTGAGTTTCGCGGCATTCCGACTTCGATGCCCCGGTTGCCGAAATTCAGTTGCCTTTGAATTTCGGGTGATCCCTCTTGAGCATGTATGCTTCTGCTACTTGTTCTACATCACACTTCCTTCCGCAAACAGCGAAACGCTTTGACTCGGTGAGTTTCGCGGCATTCCGACTTCGATGCCCCGGTTGCCGAAATTCAGTTGCCTTTGAATTTCGGGTGATCCCTCTTGAGCATGTATGCTTCTGCTACTTGTTCTACATCACACTTCCTTCCGCAAACAGCGAAACGCTTTGACTCGGTGAGTTTCGCGGCATTCCGACTTCGATGCCCGGTTGCCGAAATTCAGTTGCCTTTGAATTTCGGGTGATCCCTCTTGAGCATGTATGCTTCTGCTACTTGTTCTACATCACACTTCCTTCCGCAAACAGCGAAACGCTTTGACTCGGTGAGTTTCGCGGCATTCCGACTTCGATGCCCCGGTTGCCGAAATTCAGTTGCCTTTGAATTTCGGGTGATCCCTCTTGAGCATGTATGCTTCTGCTACTTGTTCTACATCACACTTCCTTCCGCAAACAGCGAAACGCTTTGACTCGGTGAGTTTCGCGGCATTCCGACTTCGATGCCCCGGTTGCCGAAATTCAGTTGCCTTTGAATTTCGGGTGATCCCTCTTGAGCATGTATGCTTCTGCTACTTGTTCTACATCACACTTCCTTCCGCAAACAGCGAAACGCTTTGACTCGGTGAGTTTCGCGGCATTCCGACTTCGATGCCCCGGTTGCCGAAATTCAGTTGCCTTTGAATTTCGGGTGATCCCTCTTGACCATGTATGCTTCTGCTACTTGTTCTACATCACACTTCCTTCCACAAATAGCGAAACGCTTTGACTCGGTGAGTTTCGCGGCCTTCCAACTTCGATGCCCCGGTTGCCGAAATTCGGTTGCCTTTGAATTTCGGGTGATCCCTCTTGAGCATGTATGCTTCTGCTACTTGTTCTACATCACACTTCCTTCCGCAAACAGCGAAACGCTTTGACTCGGTGTGTTTCGCGGCATTCCGACTTCGATGCCCCGGTTGCCGAAATTCAGTTGCCTTTGAATTTCGGGTGATCCCTCTTGAGCATGTATGCTTCTGCTACTTGTTCTACATCACACTTCCTTCCGCAAACAGCGAAACGCTTTGACTCGGTGAGTTTCGCGGCATTCCGACTTCGATGCCCGGTTGCCGAAATTCAGTTGCCTTTGAATTTCGGGTGATCCCTCTTGAGCATGTATGCTTCTGCTACTTGTTCTACATCACACTTCCTTCCGCAAACAGCGAAACGCTTTGACTCGGTGAGTTTCGCGGCATTCCGACTTCGATGCCCCGGTTGCCGAAATTCAGTTGCCTTTGAATTTCGGGTGATCCCTCTTGAGCATGTATGCTTCTGCTACTTGTTCTACATCACACTTCCTTCCGCAAACGGCGAAACGCTTTGACTCGGTGAGTTTCGCGGCATTCCGACTTCGATGCCCGGTTGCCGAAATTCAGTTGCCTTTGAATTTCGGGTGATCCCTCTTGAGCATGTATGCTTCTGCTACTTGTTCTACATCACACTTCCTTCCGCAAACAGCGAAACGCTTTGACTCGGTGAGTTTCGCGGCATTCCGACTTCGATGCCCCGGTTGCCGAAATTCAGTTGCCTTTGAATTTCGGGTGATCCCTCTTGAGCATGTATGCTTCTGCTACTTGTTCTACATCACACTTCCTTCCGCAAACAGCGAAACGCTTTGACTCGGTGAGTTTCGCGGCATTCCGACTTCGATGCCCCGGTTGCCGAAATTCAGTTGCCTTTGAATTTCGGGTGATCCCTCTTGAGCATGTATGCTTCTGCTACTTGTTCTACATCACACTTCTTCCGCAAACAGCGAAACGCTTTGACTCGGTGAGTTTCGCGGCATTCCGACTTCGATGCCCCGGTTGCCGAAATTCAGTTGCCTTTGAATTTCGGGTGATCCCTCTTGAGCATGTATGCTTCTGCTACTTGTTCTACATCACTTCCTTCCGCAAACAGCGAAACGCTTTGACTCGGTGAGTTTCGCGGCATTCCGACTTCGATGCCCCGGTTGCCGAAATTCAGTTGCCTTTGAATTTCGGGTGATCCCTCTTGAGCATGTATGCTTCTGCTACTTGTTCTACATCACACTTCCTTCCGCAAACAGCGAAACGCTTTGACTCGGTGAGTTTCGCGGCATTCCGACTTCGATGCCCCGGTTGCCGAAATTCAGTTGCCTTTGAATTTCGGGTGATCCCTCTTGAGCATGTATGCTTCTGCTACTTGTTCTACATCACACTTCCTTCCGCAAACAGCGAAACGCTTTGACTCGGTGAGTTTCGCGGCATTCCGACTTCGATGCCCCGGTTGCCGAAATTCAGTTGCCTTTGAATTTCGGGTGATCCCTCTTGAGCATGTATGCTTCTGCTACTTGTTCTACATCACACTTCCTTCCGCAAACGGCGAAACGCTTTGACTCGGTGAGTTTCGCGGCATTCCGACTTCGATGCCCGGTTGCCGAAATTCAGTTGCCTTTGAATTTCGGGTGATCCCTCTTGAGCATGTATGCTTCTGCTACTTGTTCTACATCACACTTCCTTCCGCAAACAGCGAAACGCTTTGACTCGGTGAGTTTCGCGGCATTCCGACTTCGATGCCCGGTTGCCGAAATTCAGTTGCCTTTGAATTTCGGGTGATCCCTCTTGAGCATGTATGCTTCTGCTACTTGTTCTACATCACACTTCCTTCCGCAAACGGCGAAACGCTTTGACTCGGTGAGTTTCGCGGCATTCCGACTTCGATGCCCGGTTGCCGAAATTCAGTTGCCTTTGAATTTCGGGTGATCCCTCTTGAGCATGTATGCTTCTGCTACTTGTTCTACATCACACTTCCTTCCGCAAACGGCGAAACGCTTTGACTCGGTGAGTTTCGCGGCATTCCGACTTCGATGCCCCGGTTGCCGAAATTCAGTTGCCTTTGAATTTCGGGTGATCCCTCTTGAGCATGTATGCTTCTGCTACTTGTTCTACATCACACTTCTTCCGCAAACGGCGAAACGCTTTGACTCGGTGAGTTTCGCGGCATTCCGACTTCGATGCCCCGGTTGCCGAAATTCAGTTGCCTTTGAATTTCGGGTGATCCCTCTTGAGCATGTATGCTTCTGCTACTTGTTCTACATCACACTTCCTTCCGCAAACGCGAAACGCTTTGACTCGGTGAGTTTCGCGGCATTCCGACTTCGATGCCCCGGTTGCCGAAATTCAGTTGCCTTTGAATTTCGGGTGATCCCTCTTGAGCATGTATGCTTCTGCTACTTGTTCTACATCACACTTCCTTCCGCAAACGGCGAAACGCTTTGACTCGGTGAGTTTCGCGGCATTCCGACTTCGATGCCCCGGTTGCCGAAATTCAGTTGCCTTTGAATTTCGGGTGATCCCTCTTGAGCATGTATGCTTCTGCTACTTGTTCTACATCACACTTCCTTCCGCAAACGGCGAAACGCTTTGACTCGGTGAGTTTCGCGGCATTCCGACTTCGATGCCCCGGTTGCCGAAATTCAGTTGCCTTTGAATTTCGGGTGATCCCTCTTGAGCATGTATGCTTCTGCTACTTGTTCTACATCACACTTCCTTCCGCAAACGGCGAAACGCTTTGACTCGGTGAGTTTCGCGGCATTCCGACTTCGATGCCCCGGTTGCCGAAATTCAGTTGCCTTTGAATTTCGGGTGATCCCTCTTGAGCATGTATGCTTCTGCTACTTGTTCTACATCACACTTCCTTCCGCAAACAGCGAAACGCTTTGACTCGGTGAGTTTCGCGGCATTCCGACTTCGATGCCCGGTTGCCGAAATTCAGTTGCCTTTGAATTTCGGGTGATCCCTCTTGAGCATGTATGCTTCTGCTACTTGTTCTACATCACACTTCCTTCCGCAAACGGCGAAACGCTTTGACTCGGTGAGTTTCGCGGCATTCCGACTTCGATGCCCCGGTTGCCGAAATTCAGTTGCCTTTGAATTTCGGGTGATCCCTCTTGAGCATGTATGCTTCTGCTACTTGTTCTACATCACACTTCCTTCCGCAAACGGCGAAACGCTTTGACTCGGTGAGTTTCGCGGCATTCCGACTTCGATGCCCCGGTTGCCGAAATTCAGTTGCCTTTGAATTTCGGGTGATCCCTCTTGAGCATGTATGCTTCTGCTACTTGTTCTACATCACACTTCCTTCCGCAAACAGCGAAACGCTTTGACTCGGTGAGTTTCGCGGCATTCCGACTTCGATGCCCCGGTTGCCGAAATTCAGTTGCCTTTGAATTTCGGGTGATCCCTCTTGAGCATGTATGCTTCTGCTACTTGTTCTACATCACACTTCCTTCCGCAAACAGCGAAACGCTTTGACTCGGTGAGTTTCGCGGCATTCCGACTTCGATGCCCCGGTTGCCGAAATTCAGTTGCCTTTGAATTTCGGGTGATCCCTCTTGAGCATGTATGCTTCTGCTACTTGTTCTACATCACACTTTCTTCCGCAAAGGCGAAACGCTTTGACTCGGTGAGTTTCGCGGCATTCCGACTTCGATGCCCCGGTTGCCGAAATTCAGTTGCCTTTGAATTTCGGGTGATCCCTCTTGAGCATGTATGCTTCTGCTACTTGTTCTACATCACACTCCTTCCGCAAACGGCGAAACGCTTTGACTCGGTGAGTTTCGCGGCATTCCGACTTCGATGCCCCGGTTGCCGAAATTCAGTTGCCTTTGAATTTCGGGTGATCCCTCTTGAGCATGTATGCTTCTGCTACTTGTTCTACATCACACTTCCTTCCGCAAACGGCGAAACGCTTTGACTCGGTGAGTTTCGCGGCATTCCGACTTCGATGCCCCGGTTGCCGAAATTCAGTTGCCTTTGAATTTCGGGTGATCCCTCTTGAGCATGTATGCTTCTGCTACTTGTTCTACATCACACTTCTTCCGCAAACAGCGAAACGCTTTGACTCGGTGAGTTTCGCGGCATTCCGACTTCGATGCCCGGTTGCCGAAATTCAGTTGCCTTTGAATTTCGGGTGATCCCTCTTGAGCATGTATGCTTCTGCTACTTGTTCTACATCACACTTCCTTCCGCAAACAGCGAAACGCTTTGACTCGGTGAGTTTCGCGGCATTCCGACTTCGATGCCCCGGTTGCCGAAATTCAGTTGCCTTTGAATTTCGGGTGATCCCTCTTGAGCATGTATGCTTCTGCTACTTGTTCTACATCACACTTCCTTCCGCAAACAGCGAAACGCTTTGACTCGGTGAGTTTCGCGGCATTCCGACTTCGATGCCCGGTTGCCGAAATTCAGTTGCCTTTGAATTTCGGGTGATCCCTCTTGAGCATGTATGCTTCTGCTACTTGTTCTACATCACACTTCCTTCCGCAAACGGCGAAACGCTTTGACTCGGTGAGTTTCGCGGCATTCCGACTTCGATGCCCCGGTTGCCGAAATTCAGTTGCCTTTGAATTTCGGGTGATCCCTCTTGAGCATGTATGCTTCTGCTACTTGTTCTACATCACACTTCCTTCCGCAAACGCGAAACGCTTTGACTCGGTGAGTTTCGCGGCATTCCGACTTCGATGCCCGGTTGCCGAAATTCAATTGCCTTTGAATTTCGGGTGATCCCTCTTGAGCATGTATGCTTCTGCTACTTGTTCTACATCACACTTCCTTCCGCAAACAGCGAAACGCTTTGACTCGGTGAGTTTCGCGGCATTCCGACTTCGATGCCCCGGTTGCCGAAATTCAGTTGCCTTTGAATTTCGGGTGATCCCTTTTGAGCATGTATGCTTCTGCTACTTGTTCTACATCACACTTCCATCCGCAAACACCGAAACGCTTTGACTCGGTGAGTTTCGCGGCATTCCGCCTTCGATGCCCCGGTTGCAGAAATTCAGTTGCCTTTGAATTTCGGGTGATCCCTCTTGAGCATGTATGCTTCTGCTACTTGTTCTACATCACATTCCTTCCGCAAACAGCGAAACGCTTTGACTCGGTGAGTTTCGCGGCATTCCGACTTCGATGCCCGGTTGCCGAAATTCAGTTGCCTTTGAATTTCGGGTGATCCCTCTTGAGCATGTATGCTTCTGCTACTTGTTCTACATCACACTTCCTTCCGCAAACAGCGAAACGCTTTGACTTGGTGAGTTTCGCGGCATTCCGACTTCGATGCCCCGGTTGCCGAAATTCAGTTGCCTTTGAATTTCGGGTGATCCCTCTTGAGCATGTATGCTTCTGCTACTTGTTCTACATCACACTTTCTTCCGCAAACAGCGAAACGCTTTGACTCGGTGAGTTTCGCGGCATTCCGACTTCGATGCCCCGGTTGCCGAAATTCAGTTGCCTTTGAATTTCGGGTGATCCCTCTTGAGCATGTATGCTTCTGCTACTTGTTCTACATCACACTTCCTTCCGCAAACAGCGAAACGCTTTGACTCGGTGAGTTTCGCGGCATTCCGACTTCGATGCCCCGGTTGCCGAAATTCAGTTGCCTTTGAATTTCGGGTGATCCCTCTTGAGCATGTATGCTTCTGCTACTTGTTCTACATCACACTTCCTTCCGCAAACGGCGAAACGCTTTGACTCGGTGAGTTTCGCGGCATTCCGACTTCGATGCCCGGTTGCCGAAATTCAGTTGCCTTTGAATTTCGGGTGATCCCTCTTGAGCATGTATGCTTCTGCTACTTGTTCTACATCACACTTCCTTCCGCAAACAGCGAAACGCTTTGACTCGGTGAGTTTCGCGGCATTCCGACTTCGATGCCCCGGTTGCCGAAATTCAGTTGCCTTTGAATTTCGGGTGATCCCTCTTGAGCATGTATGCTTCTGCTACTTGTTCTACATCACACTTCCTTCCGCAAACAGCGAAACGCTTTGACTCGGTGAGTTTCGCGGCATTCCGACTTCGATGCCCCGGTTGCCGAAATTCAGTTGCCTTTGAATTTCGGGTGATCCCTCTTGAGCATGTATGCTTCTGCTACTTGTTCTACATCACACTTCCTTCCGCAAACAGCGAAACGCTTTGACTCGGTGAGTTTCGCGGCATTCCGACTTCGATGCCCCGGTTGCCGAAATTCAGTTGCCTTTGAATTTCGGGTGATCCCTCTTGAGCATGTATGCTTCTGCTACTTGTTCTACATCACACTTCTTCCGCAAACAGCGAAACGCTTTGACTCGGTGAGTTTCGCGGCATTCCGACTTCGATGCCCCGGTTGCCGAAATTCAGTTGCCTTTGAATTTCGGGTGATCCCTCTTGAGCATGTATGCTTCTGCTACTTGTTCTACATCACACTTCCTTCCGCAAACAGCGAAACGCTTTGACTCGGTGAGTTTCGCGGCATTCCGACTTCGATGCCCCGGTTGCCGAAATTCAGTTGCCTTTGAATTTCGGGTGATCCCTCTTGAGCATGTATGCTTCTGCTACTTGTTCTACATCACACTTCCTTCCGCAAAGGCGAAACGCTTTGACTCGGTGAGTTTCGCGGCATTCCGACTTCGATGCCCCGGTTGCCGAAATTCAGTTGCCTTTGAATTTCGGGTGATCCCTCTTGAGCATGTATGCTTCTGCTACTTGTTCTACATCACACTTCCTTCCGCAAACAGCGAAACGCTTTGACTCGGTGAGTTTCGCGGCATTCCGACTTCGATGCCCCGGTTGCCGAAATTCAGTTGCCTTTGAATTTCGGGTGATCCCTCTTGAGCATGTATGCTTCTGCTACTTGTTCTACATCACACTTCCTTCCGCAAACGGCGAAACGCTTTGACTCGGTGAGTTTCGCGGCATTCCGACTTCGATGCCCCGGTTGCCGAAATTCAGTTGCCTTTGAATTTCGGGTGATCCCTCTTGAGCATGTATGCTTCTGCTACTTGTTCTACATCACACTTCCTTCCGCAAACAGCGAAACGCTTTGACTCGGTGAGTTTCGCGGCATTCCGACTTCGATGCCCCGGTTGCCGAAATTCAGTTGCCTTTGAATTTCGGGTGATCCCTCTTGAGCATGTATGCTTCTGCTACTTGTTCTACATCACACTTCCTTCCGCAAACAGCGAAACGCTTTGACTCGGTGAGTTTCGCGGCATTCCGACTTCGATGCCCCGGTTGCCGAAATTCAGTTGCCTTTGAATTTCGGGTGATCCCTCTTGAGCATGTATGCTTCTGCTACTTGTTCTACATCACACTTCCTTCCGCAAACGCGAAACGCTTTGACTCGGTGAGTTTCGCGGCATTCCGACTTCGATGCCCCGGTTGCCGAAATTCAGTTGCCTTTGAATTTCGGGTGATCCCTCTTGAGCATGTATGCTTCTGCTACTTGTTCTACATCACACTTCCTTCCGCAAACGGCGAAACGCTTTGACTCGGTGAGTTTCGCGGCATTCCGACTTCGATGCCCCGGTTGCCGAAATTCAGTTGCCTTTGAATTTCGGGTGATCCCTCTTGAGCATGTATGCTTCTGCTACTTGTTCTACATCACACTTCCTTCCGCAAACGGCGAAACGCTTTGACTCGGTGAGTTTCGCGGCATTCCGACTTCGATGCCCCGGTTGCCGAAATTCAGTTGCCTTTGAATTTCGGGTGATCCCTCTTGAGCATGTATGCTTCTGCTACTTGTTCTACATCACACTTCCTTCCGCAAACAGCGAAACGCTTTGACTCGGTGAGTTTCGCGGCATTCCGACTTCGATGCCCCGGTTGCCGAAATTCAGTTGCCTTTGAATTTCGGGTGATCCCTCTTGAGCATGTATGCTTCTGCTACTTGTTCTACATCACACTTCCTTCCGCAAACAGCGAAACGCTTTGACTCGGTGAGTTTCGCGGCATTCCGACTTCGATGCCCCGGTTGCCGAAATTCAGTTGCCTTTGAATTTCGGGTGATCCCTCTTGAGCATGTATGCTTCTGCTACTTGTTCTACATCACACTTCCTTCCGCAAACAGCGAAACGCTTTGACTCGGTGAGTTTCGCGGCATTCCGACTTCGATGCCCCGGTTGCCGAAATTCAGTTGCCTTTGAATTTCGGGTGATCCCTCTTGAGCATGTATGCTTCTGCTACTTGTTCTACATCACACTTCCTTCCGCAAACGGCGAAACGCTTTGACTCGGTGAGTTTCGCGGCATTCCGACTTCGATGCCCCGGTTGCCGAAATTCAGTTGCCTTTGAATTTCGGGTGATCCCTCTTGAGCATGTATGCTTCTGCTACTTGTTCTACATCACACTTCCTTCCGCAAACAGCGAAACGCTTTGACTCGGTGAGTTTCGCGGCATTCCGACTTCGATGCCCCGGTTGCCGAAATTCAGTTGCCTTTGAATTTCGGGTGATCCCTCTTGAGCATGTATGCTTCTGCTACTTGTTCTACATCACACTTCCTTCCGCAAACAGCGAAACGCTTTGACTCGGTGAGTTTCGCGGCATTCCGACTTCGATGCCCCGGTTGCCGAAATTCAGTTGCCTTTGAATTTCGGGTGATCCCTCTTGAGCATGTATGCTTCTGCTACTTGTTCTACATCACACTTCCTTCCGCAAACGGCGAAACGCTTTGACTCGGTGAGTTTCGCGGCATTCCGACTTCGATGCCCCGGTTGCCGAAATTCAGTTGCCTTTGAATTTCGGGTGATCCCTCTTGAGCATGTATGCTTCTGCTACTTGTTCTACATCACACTTCCTTCCGCAAACAGCGAAACGCTTTGACTCGGTGAGTTTCGCGGCATTCCGACTTCGATGCCCCGGTTGCCGAAATTCAGTTGCCTTTGAATTTCGGGTGATCCCTCTTGAGCATGTATGCTTCTGCTACTTGTTCTACATCACACTTCCTTCCGCAAACAGCGAAACGCTTTGACTCGGTGAGTTTCGCGGCATTCCGACTTCGATGCCCGGTTGCCGAAATTCAGTTGCCTTTGAATTTCGGGTGATCCCTCTTGAGCATGTATGCTTCTGCTACTTGTTCTACATCACACTTCCTTCCGCAAACAGCGAAACGCTTTGACTCGGTGAGTTTCGCGGCATTCCGACTTCGATGCCCGGTTGCCGAAATTCAGTTGCCTTTGAATTTCGGGTGATCCCTCTTGAGCATGTATGCTTCTGCTACTTGTTCTACATCACACTTCCTTCCGCAAACAGCGAAACGCTTTGACTCGGTGAGTTTCGCGGCATTCCGACTTCGATGCCCCGGTTGCCGAAATTCAGTTGCCTTTGAATTTCGGGTGATCCCTCTTGAGCATGTATGCTTCTGCTACTTGTTCTACATCACACTTCCTTCCGCAAACAGCGAAACGCTTTGACTCGGTGAGTTTCGCGGCATTCCGACTTCGATGCCCCGGTTGCCGAAATTCAGTTGCCTTTGAATTTCGGGTGATCCCTCTTGAGCATGTATGCTTCTGCTACTTGTTCTACATCACACTTCCTTCCGCAAACAGCGAAACGCTTTGACTCGGTGAGTTTCGCGGCATTCCGACTTCGATGCCCCGGTTGCCGAAATTCAGTTGCCTTTGAATTTCGGGTGATCCCTCTTGAGCATGTATGCTTCTGCTACTTGTTCTACATCACACTTCCTTCCGCAAACAGCGAAACGCTTTGACTCGGTGAGTTTCGCGGCATTCCGACTTCGATGCCCCGGTTGCCGAAATTCAGTTGCCTTTGAATTTCGGGTGATCCCTCTTGAGCATGTATGCTTCTGCTACTTGTTCTACATCACACTTCCTTCCGCAAACAGCGAAACGCTTTGACTCGGTGAGTTTCGCGGCATTCCGACTTCGATGCCCCGGTTGCCGAAATTCAGTTGCCTTTGAATTTCGGGTGATCCCTCTTGAGCATGTATGCTTCTGCTACTTGTTCTACATCACACTTCCTTCCGCAAACAGCGAAACGCTTTGACTCGGTGAGTTTCGCGGCATTCCGACTTCGATGCCCCGGTTGCCGAAATTCAGTTGCCTTTGAATTTCGGGTGATCCCTCTTGAGCATGTATGCTTCTGCTACTTGTTCTACATCACACTTCCTTCCGCAAACGCGAAACGCTTTGACTCGGTGAGTTTCGCGGCATTCCGACTTCGATGCCCCGGTTGCCGAAATTCAGTTGCCTTTGAATTTCGGGTGATCCCTCTTGAGCATGTATGCTTCTGCTACTTGTTCTACATCACACTTCCTTCCGCAAACAGCGAAACGCTTTGACTCGGTGAGTTTCGCGGCATTCCGACTTCGATGCCCCGGTTGCCGAAATTCAGTTGCCTTTGAATTTCGGGTGATCCCTCTTGAGCATGTATGCTTCTGCTACTTGTTCTACATCACACTTCCTTCCGCAAACGGCGAAACGCTTTGACTCGGTGAGTTTCGCGGCATTCCGACTTCGATGCCCGGTTGCCGAAATTCAGTTGCCTTTGAATTTCGGGTGATCCCTCTTGAGCATGTATGCTTCTGCTACTTGTTCTACATCACACTTCCTCCGCAAACGGCGAAACGCTTTGACTCGGTGAGTTTCGCGGCATTCCGACTTCGATGCCCCGGTTGCCGAAATTCAGTTGCCTTTGAATTTCGGGTGATCCCTCTTGAGCATGTATGCTTCTGCTACTTGTTCTACATCACACTTCCTTCCGCAAACGGCGAAACGCTTTGACTCGGTGAGTTTCGCGGCATTCCGACTTCGATGCCCCGGTTGCCGAAATTCAGTTGCCTTTGAATTTCGGGTGATCCCTCTTGAGCATGTATGCTTCTGCTACTTGTTCTACATCACACTTCCTTCCGCAAACAGCGAAACGCTTTGACTCGGTGAGTTTCGCGGCATTCCGACTTCGATGCCCCGGTTGCCGAAATTCAGTTGCCTTTGAATTTCGGGTGATCCCTCTTGAGCATGTATGCTTCTGCTACTTGTTCTACATCACACTTCCTTCCGCAAACAGCGAAACGCTTTGACTCGGTGAGTTTCGCGGCATTCCGACTTCGATGCCCCGGTTGCCGAAATTCAGTTGCCTTTGAATTTCGGGTGATCCCTCTTGAGCATGTATGCTTCTGCTACTTGTTCTACATCACACTTCCTTCCGCAAACGGCGAAACGCTTTGACTCGGTGAGTTTCGCGGCATTCCGACTTCGATGCCCGGTTGCCGAAATTCAGTTGCCTTTGAATTTCGGGTGATCCCTCTTGAGCATGTATGCTTCTGCTACTTGTTCTACATCACACTTCCTTCCGCAAACAGCGAAACGCTTTGACTCGGTGAGTTTCGCGGCATTCCGACTTCGATGCCCCGGTTGCCGAAATTCAGTTGCCTTTGAATTTCGGGTGATCCCTCTTGAGCATGTATGCTTCTGCTACTTGTTCTACATCACACTTCCTTCCGCAAACAGCGAAACGCTTTGACTCGGTGAGTTTCGCGGCATTCCGACTTCGATGCCCCGGTTGCCGAAATTCAGTTGCCTTTGAATTTCGGGTGATCCCTCTTGAGCATGTATGCTTCTGCTACTTGTTCTACATCACACTTCCTTCCGCAAACAGCGAAACGCTTTGACTCGGTGAGTTTCGCGGCATTCCGACTTCGATGCCCCGGTTGCCGAAATTCAGTTGCCTTTGAATTTCGGGTGATCCCTCTTGAGCATGTATGCTTCTGCTACTTGTTCTACATCACACTTCCTTCCGCAAACAGCGAAACGCTTTGACTCGGTGAGTTTCGCGGCATTCCGACTTCGATGCCCCGGTTGCCGAAATTCAGTTGCCTTTGAATTTCGGGTGATCCCTCTTGAGCATGTATGCTTCTGCTACTTGTTCTACATCACACTTCCTTCCGCAAACGGCGAAACGCTTTGACTCGGTGAGTTTCGCGGCATTCCGACTTCGATGCCCCGGTTGCCGAAATTCAGTTGCCTTTGAATTTCGGGTGATCCCTCTTGAGCATGTATGCTTCTGCTACTTGTTCTACATCACACTTCTTCCGCAAACGGCGAAACGCTTTGACTCGGTGAGTTTCGCGGCATTCCGACTTCGATGCCCGGTTGCCGAAATTCAGTTGCCTTTGAATTTCGGGTGATCCCTCTTGAGCATGTATGCTTCTGCTACTTGTTCTACATCACACTTCCTTCCGCAAACGGCGAAACGCTTTGACTCGGTGAGTTTCGCGGCATTCCGACTTCGATGCCCCGGTTGCCGAAATTCAGTTGCCTTTGAATTTCGGGTGATCCCTCTTGAGCATGTATGCTTCTGCTACTTGTTCTACATCACACTTCCTTCCGCAAACGCGAAACGCTTTGACTCGGTGAGTTTCGCGGCATTCCGACTTCGATGCCCCGGTTGCCGAAATTCAGTTGCCTTTGAATTTCGGGTGATCCCTCTTGAGCATGTATGCTTCTGCTACTTGTTCTACATCACACTTCCTTCCGCAAACAGCGAAACGCTTTGACTCGGTGAGTTTCGCGGCATTCCGACTTCGATGCCCCGGTTGCCGAAATTCAGTTGCCTTTGAATTTCGGGTGATCCCTCTTGAGCATGTATGCTTCTGCTACTTGTTCTACATCACACTTCCTTCCGCAAACAGCGAAACGCTTTGACTCGGTGAGTTTCGCGGCATTCCGACTTCGATGCCCCGGTTGCCGAAATTCAGTTGCCTTTGAATTTCGGGTGATCCCTCTTGAGCATGTATGCTTCTGCTACTTGTTCTACATCACACTTCCTTCCGCAAACGGCGAAACGCTTTGACTCGGTGAGTTTCGCGGCATTCCGACTTCGATGCCCCGGTTGCCGAAATTCAGTTGCCTTTGAATTTCGGGTGATCCCTCTTGAGCATGTATGCTTCTGCTACTTGTTCTACATCACACTTCCTTCCGCAAACAGCGAAACGCTTTGACTCGGTGAGTTTCGCGGCATTCCGACTTCGATGCCCCGGTTGCCGAAATTCAGTTGCCTTTGAATTTCGGGTGATCCCTCTTGAGCATGTATGCTTCTGCTACTTGTTCTACATCACACTTCCTTCCGCAAACAGCGAAACGCTTTGACTCGGTGAGTTTCGCGGCATTCCGACTTCGATGCCCCGGTTGCCGAAATTCAGTTGCCTTTGAATTTCGGGTGATCCCTCTTGAGCATGTATGCTTCTGCTACTTGTTCTACATCACACTTCCTTCCGCAAACGGCGAAACGCTTTGACTCGGTGAGTTTCGCGGCATTCCGACTTCGATGCCCCGGTTGCCGAAATTCAGTTGCCTTTGAATTTCGGGTGATCCCTCTTGAGCATGTATGCTTCTGCTACTTGTTCTACATCACACTTCCTTCCGCAAACGGCGAAACGCTTTGACTCGGTGAGTTTCGCGGCATTCCGACTTCGATGCCCCGTTGCCGAAATTCAGTTGCCTTTGAATTTCGGGTGATCCCTCTTGAGCATGTATGCTTCTGCTACTTGTTCTACATCACACTTCCTTCCGCAAACAGCGAAACGCTTTGACTCGGTGAGTTTCGCGGCATTCCGACTTCGATGCCCCGGTTGCCGAAATTCAGTTGCCTTTGAATTTCGGGTGATCCCTCTTGAGCATGTATGCTTCTGCTACTTGTTCTACATCACACTTCCTTCCGCAAACAGCGAAACGCTTTGACTCGGTGAGTTTCGCGGCATTCCGACTTCGATGCCCCGGTTGCCGAAATTCAGTTGCCTTTGAATTTCGGGTGATCCCTCTTGAGCATGTATGCTTCTGCTACTTGTTCTACATCACACTTCCTTCCGCAAACAGCGAAACGCTTTGACTCGGTGAGTTTCGCGGCATTCCGACTTCGATGCCCCGGTTGCCGAAATTCAGTTGCCTTTGAATTTCGGGTGATCCCTCTTGAGCATGTATGCTTCTGCTACTTGTTCTACATCACACTTCCTTCCGCAAACGGCGAAACGCTTTGACTCGGTGAGTTTCGTGGCATTTCGACTTCGATGCCCCGGTTGCCGAAATTCAGTTGCCTTTGAATTTCGGGTGATCCCTCTTGAGCATGTATGCTTCTGCTACTTGTTCTACATCACACTTCCTTCCGCAAAAGGCGAAACGCTTTGACTCGGTGTGTTTCGCGGCATTCCGACTTCGATGCCCCGGTTGCCGAAATTCAGTTGCCTTTGAATTTCGGGTGATCCATCTAGAATATGTATGCTTCTGCTACTTGTTCTACATCACACTTCCTTCCGCAAACAGCGAAACGCTTTGACTCGGTGAGTTTCGCAGCATTCCGAATTCGGTATCCCGGTTGCCGAAATTCAGTTGCCTTTGAATTTCGGGTGATCCCTCTTGAGCATGTATGCTTCTGCTACTTGTTCTACATCACACTTCCTTCCGCAAACAGCGAAACGCTTTGACTCGGTGAGTTTCGCGGCATTCCGACTTCGATGCCCCGGTTGCCGAAATTCAGTTGCCTTTGAATTTCGGGTGATCCCTCTTGAGCATGTATGCTTCTGCTACTTGTTCTACATCACACTTCCTTCCGCAAAAGGCGAAACGCTTTGACTCGGTGTGTTTCGCGGCATTCCGACTTCGATGCCCGGTTGCCGAAATTCAGTTGCCTTTGAATTTCGGGTGATCCCTCTTGAGCATGTATGCTTCTGCTACTTGTTCTACATCACACTTCCTTCCGCAAACAGCGAAACGCTTTGACTCGGTGAGTTTCGCGGCATTCCGACTTCGATGCCCCGGTTGCCGAAATTCAGTTGCCTTTGAATTTCGGGTGATCCCTCTTGAGCATGTATGCTTCTGCTACTTGTTCTACATCACACTTCCTTCCGCAAACAGCGAAACGCTTTGACTCGGTGAGTTTCGCGGCATTCCGACTTCGATGCCCCGGTTGCCGAAATTCAGTTGCCTTTGAATTTCGGGTGATCCCTCTTGAGCATGTATGCTTCTGCTACTTGTTCTACATCACACTTCCTTCCGCAAACGCGAAACGCTTTGACTCGGTGAGTTTCGCGGCATTCCGACTTCGATGCCCCGGTTGCCGAAATTCAGTTGCCTTTGAATTTCGGGTGATCCCTCTTGAGCATGTATGCTTCTGCTACTTGTTCTACATCACACTTCCTTCCGCAAACGCGAAACGCTTTGACTCGGTGAGTTTCGCGGCATTCCGACTTCGATGCCCCGGTTGCCGAAATTCAGTTGCCTTTGAATTTCGGGTGATCCCTCTTGAGCATGTATGCTTCTGCTACTTGTTCTACATCACACTTCCTTCCGCAAACGGCGAAACGCTTTGACTCGGTGAGTTTCGCGGCATTCCGACTTCGATGCCCCGGTTGCCGAAATTCAGTTGCCTTTGAATTTCGGGTGATCCCTCTTGAGCATGTATGCTTCTGCTACTTGTTCTACATCACACTTCCTTCCGCAAACAGCGAAACGCTTTGACTCGGTGAGTTTCGCGGCATTCCGACTTCGATGCCCCGGTTGCCGAAATTCAGTTGCCTTTGAATTTCGGGTGATCCCTCTTGAGCATGTATGCTTCTGCTACTTGTTCTACATCACACTTCCTTCCGCAAACAGCGAAACGCTTTGACTCGGTGAGTTTCGCGGCATTCCGACTTCGATGCCCCGGTTGCCGAAATTCAGTTGCCTTTGAATTTCGGGTGATCCCTCTTGAGCATGTATGCTTCTGCTACTTGTTCTACATCACACTTCCTTCCGCAAACAGCGAAACGCTTTGACTCGGTGAGTTTCGCGGCATTCCGACTTCGATGCCCCGGTTGCCGAAATTCAGTTGCCTTTGAATTTCGGGTGATCCCTCTTGAGCATGTATGCTTCTGCTACTTGTTCTACATCACACTTCCTTCCGCAAACAGCGAAACGCTTTGACTCGGTGAGTTTCGCGGCATTCCGACTTCGATGCCCCGGTTGCCGAAATTCAGTTGCCTTTGAATTTCGGGTGATCCCTCTTGAGCATGTATGCTTCTGCTACTTGTTCTACATCACACTTCCTTCCGCAAACAGCGAAACGCTTTGACTCGGTGAGTTTCGCGGCATTCCGACTTCGATGCCCCGTTGCCGAAATTCAGTTGCCTTTGAATTTCGGGTGATCCCTCTTGAGCATGTATGCTTCTGCTACTTGTTCTACATCACACTTCCTTCCGCAAACAGCGAAACGCTTTGACTCGGTGAGTTTCGCGGCATTCCGACTTCGATGCCCCGTTGCCGAAATTCAGTTGCCTTTGAATTTCGGGTGATCCCTCTTGAGCATGTATGCTTCTGCTACTTGTTCTACATCACACTTCCTTCCGCAAACAGCGAAACGCTTTGACTCGGTGAGTTTCGCGGCATTCCGACTTCGATGCCCCGGTTGCCGAAATTCAGTTGCCTTTGAATTTCGGGTGATCCCTCTTGAGCATGTATGCTTCTGCTACTTGTTCTACATCACACTTCCTTCCGCAAACAGCGAAACGCTTTGACTCGGTGAGTTTCGCGGCATTCCGACTTCGATGCCCCGGTTGCCGAAATTCAGTTGCCTTTGAATTTCGGGTGATCCCTCTTGAGCATGTATGCTTCTGCTACTTGTTCTACATCACACTTCCTTCCGCAAACGGCGAAACGCTTTGACTCGGTGAGTTTCGCGGCATTCCGACTTCGATGCCCCGGTTGCCGAAATTCAGTTGCCTTTGAATTTCGGGTGATCCCTCTTGAGCATGTATGCTTCTGCTACTTGTTCTACATCACACTTCCTTCCGCAAACAGCGAAACGCTTTGACTCGGTGAGTTTCGCGGCATTCCGACTTCGATGCCCCGGTTGCCGAAATTCAGTTGCCTTTGAATTTCGGGTGATCCCTCTTGAGCATGTATGCTTCTGCTACTTGTTCTACATCACACTTCCTTCCGCAAACAGCGAAACGCTTTGACTCGGTGAGTTTCGCGGCATTCCGACTTCGATGCCCCGGTTGCCGAAATTCAGTTGCCTTTGAATTTCGGGTGATCCCTCTTGAGCATGTATGCTTCTGCTACTTGTTCTACATCACACTTCCTTCCGCAAACAGCGAAACGCTTTGACTCGGTGAGCGGCATTCCGACTTCGATGCCCCGGTTGCCGAAATTCAGTTGCCTTTGAATTTCGGGTGATCCCTCTTGAGCATGTATGCTTCTGCTACTTGTTCTACATCACACTTCCTTCCGCAAACAGCGAAACGCTTTGACTCGGTGAGTTTCGCGGCATTCCGACTTCGATGCCCGGTTGCCGAAATTCAGTTGCCTTTGAATTCGGGTGATCCCTCTTGAGCATGTATGCTTCTGCTACTTGTTCTACATCACACTTCCTTCCGCAAACAGCGAAACGCTTTGACTCGGTGAGTTTCGCGGCATTCCGACTTCGATGCCCCGGTTGCCGAAATTCAGTTGCCTTTGAATTTCGGGTGATCCCTCTTGAGCATGTATGCTTCTGCTACTTGTTCTACATCACACTTTCTTAAACGGCGAAACGCTTTGACTCGGTGAGTTTCGCGGCATTCCGACTTCGATGCCCCGTTGCCGAAATTCAGTTGCCTTTGAATTTCGGGTGATCCCTCTTGAGCATGTATGCTTCTGCTACTTGTTCTACATCACACTTCTTCCGCAAACAGCGAAACGCTTTGACTCGGTGAGTTTCGCGGCATTCCGACTTCGATGCCCCGGTTGCCGAAATTCAGTTGCCTTTGAATTTCGGGTGATCCCTCTTGAGCATGTATGCTTCTGCTACTTGTTCTACATCACACTTCCTTCCGCAAACGGCGAAACGCTTTGACTCGGTGAGTTTCGCGGCATTCCGACTTCGATGCCCCGGTTGCCGAAATTCAGTTGCCTTTGAATTTCGGGTGATCCCTCTTGAGCATGTATGCTTCTGCTACTTGTTCTACATCAGACTTCCTTCCGCAAACGGCGAAACGCTTTGACTCGGTGAGTTTCGCGGCATTCCGACTTCGATGCCCCGGTTGCCGAAATTCAGTTGCCTTTGAATTTCGGGTGATCCCTCTTGAGCATGTATGCTTCTGCTACTTGTTCTACATCACACTTCCTTCCGCAAACAGCGAAACGCTTTGACTCGGTGAGTTTCGCGGCATTCCGACTTCGATGCCCCGGTTGCCGAAATTCAGTTGCCTTTGAATTTCGGGTGATCCCTCTTGAGCATGTATGCTTCTGCTACTTGTTCTACATCACACTTCCTTCCGCAAACAGCGAAACGCTTTGACTCGGTGAGTTTCGCGGCATTCCGACTTCGATGCCCGGTTGCCGAAATTCAGTTGCCTTTGAATTTCGGGTGATCCCTCTTGAGCATGTATGCTTCTGCTACTTGTTCTACATCACACTTCTTCCGCAAACAGCGAAACGCTTTGACTCGGTGAGTTTCGCGGCATTCCGACTTCGATGCCCGGTTGCCGAAATTCAGTTGCCTTGAATTTCGGGTGATCCCTCTTGAGCATGTATGCTTCTGCTACTTGTTCTACATCACACTTCCTTCCGCAAACAGCGAAACGCTTTGACTCGGTGAGTTTCGCGGCATTCCGACTTCGATGCCCGGTTGCCGAAATTCAGTTGCCTTTGAATTTCGGGTGATCCCTCTTGAGCATGTATGCTTCTGCTACTTGTTCTACATCACACTTCTTCCGCAAACAGCGAAACGCTTTGACTCGGTGAGTTTCGCGGCATTCCGACTTCGATGCCCCGGTTGCCGAAATTCAGTTGCCTTTGAATTTCGGGTGATCCCTCTTGAGCATGTATGCTTCTGCTACTTGTTCTACATCACACTTCCCTTTGAGTTTCGCGGCATTCCGACTTCGATGCCCCGGTTGCCGAAATTTAGTTGCCTTTGAATTTCGGGTGATCCCTCTTGAGCATGTATGCTTCTGCTACTTGTTCTACATCACACTTCCTTCCGCAAAAGCGAAACGCTTTGACTCGGTGAGTTTCGCGGCATTCCGACTTCGATGCCCGGTTGCCGAAATTCAGTTGCCTTTGAATTTAGGGTGATCCCTCTTGAGCATGTATGCTTCTGCTACTTGTTCTACATCACACTTCCTTCCGCAAACAGCGAAACGCTTTGACTCGGTGAGTTTCGCGGCATTCCGACTTCGATGCCCCGGTTGCCGAAATTCAGTTGCCTTTGAATTTCGGGTGATCCCTCTTGAGCATGTATGCTTCTGCTACTTGTTCTACATCACACTTCCTTCCAAACAGCGAAACGCTTTGACTCGGTGAGTTTCGCGGCATTCCGACTTCGATGCCCCGTTGCCGAAATTCAGTTGCCTTTGAATTTCGGGTGATCCCTCTTGAGCATGTATGCTTCTGCTACTTGTTCTACATCACACTTCTTCCGCACAGCGAAACGCTTTGACTCGGTGAGTTTCGCGGCATTCCGACTTCGATGCCCGGTTGCCGAAATTCAGTTGCCTTTGAATTTGGGTGATCCCTCTTGAGCATGTATGCTTCTGCTACTTGTTCTACATCACACTTCCTTCCTAAACAGCGAAACGCTTTGACTCGGTGAGTTTTCGGCATTCCGACTTCGATGCCCCGTTGCCGAAATTCAGTTGCCTTTGAATTTCGGGTGATCCCTCTTGAGCATGTATGCTTCTGCTACTTGTTCTACATCACACTTCCTTCCGCAAACAGCGAAACGCTTTGACTCGGTGAGTTTCGCGGCATTCCGACTTCGATGCCCCGTTGCCGAAATTCAGTTGCCTTTGAATTTCGGGTGATCCCTCTTGAGCATGTATGCTTCTGCTACTTGTTCTACATCACACTTCCTTAACAGCGAAACGCTTTGACTCGGTGAGTTTCGCGGCATTCCGACTTCGATGCCCCGGTTGCCGAAATTCAGTTGCCTTTGAATTTCGGGTGATCCCTCTTGAGCATGTATGCTTCTGCTACTTGTTCTACATCACACTTCCTTCCCAAACGGCGAAACGCTTTGACTCGTGTGAGTTTCGCGCATTCCGACTTCGATGCCCCGGTTGCCGAAATTCAGTTGCCTTTGAATTTCGGGTGATCCCTCTTGAGCATGTATGCTTCTGCTACTTGTTCTACATCACACTTCTTCCGCAAACGGCGAAACGCTTTGACTCGGTGAGTTTCGCGGCATTCCGACTTCGATGCCCCGGTTGCCGAAATTCAGTTGCCTTTGAATTTCGGGTGATCCCTCTTGAGCATGTATGCTTCTGCTACTTGTTCTACATCACACTTCTTCCGCAAACGGCGAAACGCTTTGACTCGGTGAGTTTCGCGGCATTCCGACTTCGATGCCCCGTTGCCGAAATTCAGTTGCCTTTGAATTTCGGGTGATCCCTCTTGAGCATGTATGCTTCTGCTACTTGTTCTACATCACACTTCTTCCGCAAACGGCGAAACGCTTTGACTCGGTGAGTTTCGCGGCATTCCGACTTCGATGCCCCGGTTGCCGAAATTCAGTTGCCTTTGAATTTCGGGTGATCCCTCTTGAGCATGTATGCTTCTGCTACTTGTTCTACATCAACTTCCTTCCGCAAACAGCGAAACGCTTTGACTCGGTGAGTTTCGCGGCATTCCGACTTCGATGCCCCGGTTGCCGAAATTCAGTTGCCTTTGAATTTCGGGTGATCCCTCTTGAGCATGTATGCTTCTGCTACTTGTTCTACATCACACTTCCTTCCGCAAACGGCGAAACGCTTTGACTCGGTGAGTTTCGCGGCATTCCGACTTCGATGCCCCGTTGCCGAAATTCAGTTGCCTTT
>CM055360.1:652304-690021 GCA_029228515.1 Populus alba x Populus x berolinensis
CCACTAACGGTACCTCAAACAAGTATAATATTGAACTCTTATTACTCAATTGGAAACAACACATAAAGGAGGTTCCCATCAGATTATATAATTGTTAACATGATTACATTAGTTAGCTTATTCGAATAAAGCTAATACTTGTAAAACGTTGGGCAGGCATTCATGAATTAGTAACTTATGTTAACAACACATCAAGTTCCTTTAATAGCTCAGGTGGTCGGTTATACCATACAGTTTGGGCTATGAAAGTGCCAAGTATTTGTTTGTACCAAGTGTTTACACAACATAAATCTAGATTAACCATTTAACAAGCAAAGTATTAAAGTGAACAAGATAACAAATATAAAACATGTTAGTATCCAAGGTTAAGGTCCATTGTTAAGTTTATATTTATACTTATTCTTACACCATTTAGTGTACCCTTTTCACCTTGACATAGTTAACTTAGCTAAACATAATGAAGAAAGAAACATAAATGAACAAGGTAAGAACATAAATGAAGAAAAGAAGTTAACTAAGTAAAGGAATGGAAAATTAAGTGCATAAACTTGATATCAATGAAAGCAAGACATAAAAGCAATACAAAGAGAGAAAGAAAGAGCATAGGATCTTGATCTGGAAACCAAGATGCCTCAATACATGGTAAGTGCCTCCTTTTATAGGCCAAAATTTTGGAACTATTGATTTGATTGACTAATTGATGAGTGGGGTGGCCACATCTTAGGACTAGATAACAATACTTATCTTCTTGTCTGATCAAGACGTCATTGCTAAACATCAATAATTTGCCCAGAATCCTCAAGAATGTTCTAGGAAATTGTTCTCAGCTTTCCTACCAAAAAAAGATGGAGGTCATTTGGACTGTCTAGACCTCAAGATATGGGCTGAATCACTAAATAGTGATGGGCTGCAGGACAGCTTCGGACTACTTCAGTTTTGTTCCTTCAATTTGGACTTCAAAACGACCTTTTCAAATTTTGGGCTCCTCATGAAAGTTGTAGGCTTTTGTCTTACCTTTCCATCCATATGAAAGTGGACCTAAATCCGAAATCCTAGAGCTCCAGATATGATCCAATTACCGAGCAATGTTCCGGTTTGGACTGCACCGACATCCTTTCTTTTCTAATTTTGGCCATCACTTTGTCCTCTAACTTTCAATGCTTAAACTCATCAATCAATTCCCCCTTTGTTTTTTTTATTTATTTATGTGATAGTCCTGCAATTTAAAATGAGCATTTTACCATAAATTAAGGTATCTTATAATATCAAACTTGTTATTAATAAAAACATGCTTTAGGTTAAGGAGTTATATGATTCTATCAAGTGCAAAATGATGATATAAAACCGTGATAAACATGCACTTTTAATTACTAATCAGAAAGCAAACCCAAGGGAGGGTTTGTGACTTAATACGAGTGACCACACCTCCCCCTATGGTTGAGCTGCTTTGCCCCTCTCCTAGACAAGATCAGTCTCCAAAGACCCTAGTTTAATCTCTGATTTATAATAATTCTTGATAATTACCCTTATAATAGTTTCATCCATGTTTTAATTTTAATCTATCATTATACAAGGTGATCGATTAATCAAATGAGATTAAAACTACTCCAGTAGATCAACAACCCATCATGCTTCCCTTCTAGATGCTTCCTCGTAGTAGGGATACTCTCGCTCAGGTTTGTCCTACTTGTGAGTTTCTCCATCTCTAAGCTTCACTCATGAGTTTTTAATGTATGTTTTTTTTTTCCTTTTTAATTAATTAGTTTATCCTCTATTATATTTAATCTTATTTGCTTTTCAATGCAGAGGTCAGAGACACGGTTTGCTGGAAGATTTTGTCCAAAATTCTTTAAATTTTTCCCATAAAAGTTTCAAGAATATACTTGAAAATAAAAATCCAGGGGGAGCTAGAAGGAGTTTTAGCTAGGGAATTGAATGGAAAATCTCAAACATCCATTTCTAAGATAACCATATGTAGTTTTCACTTTAGCTGTCTCAAAATGCTTTTTTTTTTCGTTGATAATTAACCATATTTGTAGTATCACTTCAGCTGTTTTGAATGTTTTTTTTATCTTAGAAATGCTTTTTTTTTTCCCGTTGGTAAGTAAGGAAATAAGGTCCAATCTATATTTTGATGACATTGGTTGCTATGAACACATAGGAAGAGGAGTGCTAGCATTTGACACATCAACATTCAGCAAAAACTCCATGCACTTTGTACTTGTATATAAATGAAGGCAAAAGATATTAGAGTAGCATTTCAAGTTCTACAGCCAGTCAACTTTTATGTGACAAACAAATGGAACATGTCATTGCAGTAAATGGCTCTCATGACAATACAATATCACTTCTACCTCGAAATAATTTGGAGTCCATCTAACATGTTAAAAAAAACAAATGAAGCATAAAAAAAAAAAGAAAATGACATTCTAAGACATAAAAAGATAAATAAGATACTAAAGACAAAACTTAAAAATGGGCCTATATAAAAAGAATGCCTTTTGAAGTTATGAAAACACCAACATCTTTTATGTTTATTTCAAACCTGAGAAATATATTTTGGATAAAATGGGATTTATAAAAAACTTTAAGATAAATTTACCCTCAATCCTGCTAAAAAAAGAGACCATTTGACACAAATTTTTCAGAGATGGTTGTTGAAGTTATTTTATTTGACTAAAAAAATTTGCTACACAAGGATACGTAAGTTTAGAAATATTGCGATGTCACAATCGCACAAATTAATTTACCCTAGCTTCAAACGTAACACACAAGATAGTATAGAGTTAAGCAAGGGGTTCGATCCACAAGAAAGATACAAGTCAGATTTTTATGCTAGATGATATGCAATTTTGAGGGGGTTTGGATGTTATCTAGGCTAAAACCAAAAGAAAACAAAAAAACAATCAAACAAAAATTTAAAATAAAATCATAAAATTATCAAGAGAACAAACCTTGGTCACAAGCACACATCCACCTAAAGAAATCAAAACTGATCATGGAAACAAAAACGATCAATTTAAATTCTGAATATTAATCTCTTTTAACATTGGTTAGTTAACAGGATTCACCCTATAACTAACCCTAGACATCAAATAACCACAGTGTCCGCGCTAGTAAGTTAAATTCAAATGGCAGCCTTAAGAACTAGATAAATTGATTAATTCAATAAAACATAACTGTCCGCAGTCTATGTTTTGATTTGATTGAATATTTCCCTAAGATAAAAAACGTAGATCCGCTACAATTATTATACTCAGTTACTTCACAAGTTCATATACCGACAACACCGTTTTGATATCAAACTTAGCAATAAATTGTCTACAATAATAACTTAGAGTCCGCTCTAGCAATTAAACTAAAACAATCATAGGAAAAATAAGCATAGGAGAACAAACATATTCATCATATAAACTAAAAAGAAAAGGTACAATAAATCTCACAGTTCCTTGAAATTCGACAGGTTTCCATGTCCTTGGCAAACAAGAAAATGAGTTTAGCCTTGCATGTTTGTTGAACAACTAATCAAAAAGATGGAAGAATGCATGATTTAGGGTTTCTTAGAGGAGGGGGGCATTTTTCTATTGTTGGCTGGCTGCCCCCCTTCTCATTCTCATCATTCTTTTAATATCCTATAAAACCCTAGTCTCTATTTTACAAAATAATCCTCTCTTAAGTAGACTGTTTACATTTAAGTACTTCAATAACTATTTTCCTAAAAACAAAAAAAAAAAAAAAGAATAGTCTTGCATGAAATCTTCAAGCTTTGACTTAGAGGAGGCTAAAGTGCTGAAATAAAAACTTGGATGTCAGTTTAGATGCTTCGGAAAGTAATTTGGAGGACTCGGGTTCTATCACGAAACATGTTTGTTTGGCAGAATTTAGTTGTCATCTTTGAAAAAATCCAAATCTCCCTCATATGACATCATTTTTGGCTGAAATTTGGAGTGTTTATATTTCTTTTAGTAAGGAATCTAAAAAATTGAGTTTGCATAAATTGGACCATCTGTAGCTCCAGATATTCAAGTTGGAATAGAACCGAATGTCAACACTTCAGATTGTGAGATTTGACTTTGAAAGCTGTGATTTCCATTCTCTTACCATATTTTATTGTCTTGCCTTTGATTTCCTGAAAAGGTATGCATTGTTAGCTTCTTAAAGCCACTGGAATCACTTCATTTCAACCTTTAGATCTCACAGCTCTGCACAAAACATCGACTGAAGGTCAAATATGCCAATTACCTCCAATTTTACTCCTTTTTGCATCTTTCATCCAAAAGTGCCTCTCAAAACATAAAACAAAGAATATCAAGGTATTTTATATATAAAAAATATGCCAAAACACTAGTTAAATGTGGGTGAAAACTATCGAATACTATGGTTACAATCAAGAAATAATAGCGACAATATCAACATGTATATGAAACAAGCTAAATTTGGGGTCATCTAATCAATGTTTACAGAAAAATTGTGCTGACATGTCCTGCCACCCAGTTTACACCAACCTGTATATGACAACATGAATGAAATGCTGCATTACATGAAATAAGGTTGACAGATTTAAAATCCATGGATATTTGCATGTTAGATATTGTGCACACATTGCAAAAGCAATACACTCAACCTCCAACCATAAGTTTCAAATATACTTCTCCTACTCTCTCTCTACCCCCCCCACTCTCCTCTTATCTCTCTCTGCTTTGCTTCTTAGTAAGATTATCTTTCCTACCTCCTAAATTTCAATTATGATCTGGGTTATGTTTTATATAGTTTTGTTTCAGTAAGATTTAGACTGAATGGGTTTTTTGCTGGAGTGAAGTTTTTGTGATTATCCAATGAATTAATGAACTAGTTGTTGTTTGTATTGTAATGTTATTGGAGAAGCATTTTATATAATACCTTTCATCTTTGTTTTTTGTTTTAATACATGTTTGGTTGTTGTTTTTAAATAAATACTTTTATTTTTTTATCTTAAATTTAATTTACCATGTTACTAATTCTATATTTTTAATTTCAATGTTTTGATGGCAAATCAAGTAACTATTAAGAAATCGAAGTGCACTGTTTTTTATGTGCTTTTTGATTGGAGAATGATGTGCAAATGAAAATTTATTTTTTTGGCTTGGAGAGTGTTTATAATAATGTTATTTGATTGTTTTTGTTAGAAGCCCTTTGAATGCAATGTTTTGTAATTTATATTTTAACTTGTGATGTTATTTAAACTTATCTGCAGACAAAACAAATGAGAAAATAAAAAATTATTATTTTTTTTTTTTGGAAGGCAACAAATGAATATTCAGTGGCGCCCCAGAAAAAGAATTGAATTAAAATGCCCATTAGAAAATTGGAATCAATTAAAAGCCCATCAGAAAGCCCATTAGAAAACCCTATTAAAAACAGCCCAAAAAAATATAGGTTTTCTCGGTTCTTTTTTTTTTTACATTAAAAACCGAACCGAACTGAATTGAAAACCAGTCGTTTTGACCTCGGTTTTGGTTCGATTTTGGGGTTTTTTAAAAAAAATGGCGTTTGGTTGGTTTTTATAGGTAAAAACCAAACCAAACCGAAAATGATTTCACCCCTAGTTATCACCCAAACTTATCCTTTGGATCGATGAAGGGAAAACTAATAGGCCCACCACAATCAATCATGGGTTTGAATCATAGTTAAAGAATAACACCACCTTTACAGGATCTATGACTTGGTTGGCTTCAAATAACCTCCTATTTCCACCATGGATTAATCATAGGAAAATTCACCCCCAGTCAGCCATTTTCACACCATGCTTCAGTTATGAAGTTTCCAAACTTTTTCTAGAAGCTCCAAGAGTTTGTTAAAACATCTAGGATGAGCCGAAAAATAGAAGAATAAGATAATAAGAATCGTCTCCCTACGAAAAAAAAAACGCAAAAAATAAAAAAGAATCTTCTTTATGATTTTAATTTTGAAAAACTTACCTTTTAAACCCAACAAAATGGTTTTGATAAACTACGTGCCTTTTAAAGTTATAAAGAAAAAGAAATCACAGAGGGAAAAAGGAGGAGAAGAATCACAAAGAAAAGAAGGCACAAAAACATAGAGGATTAAATCAGACAAAAGTCTCTTGATAAAAAGGCTATGAAAGATTGATAAGAAATAGAGAGAATAGAAATAAAAAGGCAAAGCTCTTGAGTTCAAAAGTGAAAGAAGAAATAACTAGTTGACTATAAGGTTGGAGGAAGGAGCAAAAAATTCCAAAGCAAAAAAAGGCAACATTTATTAAGGTATTTCTCAAACTTATGATGAGGGGGGTGGAGCTTATTGAGCACAACTCTCCTTTTCATTATGTTTATTGGATGTTTGTTATTGGATTGTGTTCAGTTATGTATTTCCTTTTCAGTTGCTATTTGGCAGTATTTGGTTAATGTTAAAATTCTTAGAGGAAAAAAACACCCATAATTTTGTTCTTAAGGCGCATTATCAAACATAACTTTAAGGACAATTTTATAAGCAAATGATTTCCAGCTTAAGGGTGCTAGTTGTCTGTTTGGCAAACATGCCATATTAATTTTTCAGTAGTGTTTATTTTTCTCATGTTTTTATGCTTTTTCCAATCTAACCTCAAATAATTATTAAAAAATTCTAAAGAAAATTCAACGATCATTTTAAAATTATTTATAAGGTCCCTCACAAGTTTTCCAACTATTTTTTAATTTAATATTGGGATGTAAAATTACAATACAAACGGTACTGATCCATTACTAAATATACTTGCCTTTTTTTATTTTCTTCTCTTTATAAAATTTAGAAAACAAATACATTTTAAATATATTAATTCCTTATTTGAAAAAAATACAAAAAAACACTTGGTTATTTTTTTGCATACGATCAATATTCTAAAATTTTTCTTGCATATAACTTCATAAAAAATAAATAAAATAAAAATTGCATTTTTATCATACTTCAAAAAATATGGAAAAAAAAATATATTAATAGAGTACTCACAACAAGTTCGTGATTATCCTTTAGTATTTGGTCAATATTTTCAAAAATACCCATAAAAATCATCATTTGTTTTAATTAATATTTGAGGTAATGAATTTTACCAAGTAATGCAATAATTCTAGGTATTTAAATCGAATTGACAAGAATAACACCTTTAATTTTTAAGATAAGAATTTCCTTAGCAAGAGAAAACATTTCTTAAACCTTAGAACAATCAAACCAAGTGAACTAGAAACATAACTCAGACAAATAAACAATACAACTTGCCTTAAGTAAGGTATATTAGGGTGATATGTCCTCCCTTTACACAACAAGTCCCCTTATTCATACTTTGAGACCAGTTATGATTCTCAGTGACCAAAATACTATATGACGACTTGATCCTCTTTTTTTTTTATCGATAAAGGATAATAACTATTGTTCTTTCCGCCTAAACCATGAAATCTTAATCCAAGACAATGATCATTGTGATGTCGTACGTGTGCAACAAATCATAATAGAGTATGATGTTGTGGACAGACATCGCATTACTAGACCATCCCAATTAATTATTATATCCCTTCTATAATATAATACCCCCCACCAAAAAGACCAATCAAAACTTGTCATTAATTCTTTGTTGAAGAAAAAGACATGGAGAAGAGTGAGGAAATAATATATGTAAGTTAGGGTTTCTAGAAGGAAATAAAGATACGGTGTTTTCAACATTACGTGGCTATCATGAGCAAGCTAAATTGTTTACACTTGCACAAAATGTGTGCAAGCACATGCATATTTAGAGTGTGTATGCAAGTCTTTTTATTCAAAATGAAAGTAACATTGATTGTTAGCTACTTGTCATTACTCATATATTTTTGTCAATGTCAATTATCTTATATAAATGGTGGCCATGTTGTTTGATTAGTTTGTTTTGCTTTTAGTGGTTTCATTGACATAAATCAATGTTTAGGTTTAAATTTCAATGTTAATCCCAATGCCAGGCAGAGTTGCTGAGTTAGCAGAGTTGTTAATAAATTTGGTATATATTTTGACTGAATCTTTCTTGTAATTGTAATTGAATTCTTAAATATACTACGATTGTTTTAAATGGTCCAACCCTTAATATTCTTTCTCTCTTTCCTTGTTCTTCAGAATAATTTTAATAACTTTTAAGAATTTTATTATATTTTAATTAATATTGTTTTCGGGTGTTGATTTTTATTATTAATAGAAATTTAATAGTGAAAATGTCTTATTTTTATTGTGTTTATTCTTGCATTTCATTCAATTTAATTAGGTGAAAAACTTCTCTCGGAATAATGATAAATAAATTAAAAAATGGACAATACCATCAAGATTAGGAAAAAAATATTTAAGTACATCAAAATATAAAAAAAGATCATAGAAAACATATTTATTTTGAATACAATTTCTCTCCAAATGAAAAGCAGTATAATATAAACACATTTTCTAGTTTTCTAAGTTGGATAAATGTTCTAAAACTTTAAGAAATGAACATGTATTTTTTTTACTTTTCATCCAAAAAACTGAAAAAAGAGAAGAAAACTAAAAAGAATAAAGGAATTTTTTGTTTTGTTTTTGCTATGTGTTTTTTGCAAAAACAATTGTAAGAAATAGACAAGGAACACAGTTTGAGACCCAATTGACAGTAGTTACACTGATATTTTTTAAAGCACAATAAAGACTAGGCTTACCAGTTCAAGCCAAGCCCACAAAACTAGAGAGGAACACAGCAAAAGGCTTGCATTTTATCCTCACAATACTAGTCTCCATAGTTCGCAAAATCTCATCCCCTCACTCGCTCCCGATTTCATGTCTCTCTTCATCGCCAATGGCAATGGTGGGGGAGGCAGAATCCTCTACACCAACCCCACGAGACCACCACCCTTACACCCACACTCCATGCCGTCCTCATTTCCTGTTTCCACTCAGAAGATCACCTCATGATCGCCTCCATATAGTCTCAGCTTCCAACAAGAAACTTTCTTCTGTCTCTAGAATTGGCAAGTTTGACAGCAAGAACAGGAGGAGCTCAACTACTTCGACCAAAGACCAAGAAGAGAATAAAAGGGATGGTAGTGGTGGTGATGAAAATGGTAATGGTGAAGTTAAAAATGTTAGTACAAGTGTTGGTGAGAATTATGATGGCTATTTCTTGCCAGAGCTTCCTGGGGATGAGCCTGATTTCTGGGAAGGTCCACAGTGGGATGGTCTTGGCTTCTTCGTGCAGTATATGTGGGCTTTTGGTATTGTTTTTGCGGTATGATATGCTTGTCTACTTTTATATTTTGTTCAAGTTTTGTTGCTCTTGTTTTCTGGCTTTCTGCTGTTAATTATAGTTATTTGCCTCATATGCATGGTAAATTTCCATTTTCTTATCCTATGCTATTGAGGGGGTGAATCTATTGACCACTAGAAATTTAAGCTGAATCTAGTTATAGTCATTTGAGTGTGGATTGTTTCTAACATTGCCCAACAAACTGTGGGTAAAGAAAATTTAGTTTTTAGACTTTAGATTCTGGGTATTGGTTGTACTTTCGAGAATGATTACTTAAGTTGTTATTATATGTGATCCAGGAACTTTTTGTTCTCTGTCCCTGTTATGATCTCAGATATCTCATATGCAATTACAGTTACCAACTACATATAGATATACTCCAGCAATTCTTAGAAATCAATGGGTAGAAGACATTTTTTGTATGGTTTCAAGTATGCTGCAAATTAATACTCCATTTGTGTATGAATTTAGGATACATTTGGTATTATGTAATGAAATGTAATATAATGGAAGAAGAAAAGGGTGATCCTTTGTTTCATTAATACATTTGATTGTGTTTTTACTTTTAGCGGTGCATGATCTGGCTAATGTGGAAAGAAAAATGGAAAACGAATACGACGAGAAGATACAGATAGAAAAATGTTTTTGAATATTCGGGGATAGGATTTTCTAACAACGGAATACTAGTTTTCTTGCTATTTGACTAGCTATGACCAAGGTTATGAAAGTTTTCTTCTTTACTATTTCTTTCACTTCCGAAAGAAAAGAAGACAAAGAATAGCACATGGAAGCTGGAAACTATCTCTGCTTGACCTCTGTGCATGTCAAGCTTACGACGGCTGAGAGCCCTTAATTCAGTTTGGATAGTGAAAAATTTGGAAGCTACTTCTTATAGAAGCCTATATATTCTTGACTTTTGGCTTGCAGCTTTAAATGGTGTGAATGATTTCTGCTACTTTATCTCCAGTAGTAGATTCCTCTCTCAGTTTAGATTAGTGGAAGTAGTTTCTTTGTTACTCTTTAGGGCTAATGTTCTACTTATCTTTGTCAGCTAGTTGCATGTGGGATTGCCGTGGCAACGTACAATGGAGGGCAGCAGATTTTAAGGAGACACCTGCATACAAAGAGTCAATCCAGTCGCGGGATCTTTTAGAAGAACCGGAAGCATCTAATTCTGATGTCTTCGACTCCAATCCAACTGAGGTGGCACCTAGTTTGGAATAGTGACTCTGTAATGATGAATGTGAAGAATCTCTACTTCTGGAATATGAATATAGATCCTCACAAAAGAATGTCCCTAATTGACAAGGTAATGCTTCTATTTTGTAACTTTTCAAATGTATGCATGTAATTATTTTGTTGAGAAATTGATACAGAAAAAATCCTAGTATGAGTTCAGTTTTACTAGCGCAGCACACTATATTTTTGTGTGGTTGTCTAAATTCTCCCTTTCAGTTTCTATGCGAGTCTTCTGATTTGCTGAACTTGGAAAGAGTTTTCAACTGAAAACTTGAGAGTTGATAGGAGGGGGGGGGGTGACCTAATTCATCCATTCTTAACTAGAGAAACCATTTTCAAGATATTCAAGGTGAAAGTATATGCACGTCCATTCGTGGCAAAGAAAACAGAAGCAGCCGTTAGCTCAAAGTAGCTTTAGGAAAAGGAGCGTCCGGAGTCTCTCAAGTAAGGGAAAAAACTCATACTGATACGTTCTTGACAAAAAAATTGCTAGTAATTTCCAGCTGTTCTATTAGTTCGTTGTCTACCTACTACTCCAATGTATTTTCATAGACTCCTGCTCACTATTGAGTGATAAGTGGCATTTTGGGTTGAGGTGGCATTCAAGGTTTCATGTCTTATGATTAAATTATAGCAACCGTGTAGTTTGGCTGTGATTTCATGATTGCATAGCCTTCTGCAATAAAATCACTGGAGGTTAAAAAATGCCGTTCAAGCACTTGCCTTGCCTTTACACTCCAAACCAGTAAATACTGTTTAAAACCAGTAGAAGGGTTGCATACGGATATAAATCAAAGAAGAGAAATCACATCATAACTAAGAATACCAATATAAGGATAAACATAACATGCTTAATTATTAACCTAGACCCAACGAAATGCTTTTGATAAAAGAAATTGAGTGCCAGAGTCACCAGAAGCATCAAAGAACCTTCTGCCTCCAACTTAACACCAGTACTCCGATGAAATCCGATTCCCATGATGGAGGATCTTGGCTCCCCTTCAACCACAGGAGAAGCTGAGTTCCAAAAGAAAACAAGAAGCATGGTCAGGAAAGAAAAATAAAATACCAGACTCAGTATTGTTAATAAAATCACTTTCTACTTCTAAACATTGATAAGGGGACCATCATTCTGTAATGCTAAAAAAGGGTTCACGCTAAGAATGAAATATATGGATGCAAAGCCAAATTAATATTATATATACCAGCAAAAGAATAGTCGGTGTGTCTCCCAACAGAAGAATTGGAGGGTGCTACCGGGAAAACTTGAGAAGCAGGTGGACTAGAGAGGACCTGAGGGACCCCTGATTCACCAAGAAATTGCGTAGTTTTAGCACACGTAGTGGTAAAGAAAATTCATAATGAGAAAATAAAAGAAAAAAAGTTAAATCTTTCTAGTCTTGAAAATGGGATTTGAATTATGGTAAAGAACAACAGCCTCTATGATCTAGAATGTTTCAGAATGAATATTATATACCTGAACAGGCAGCAATGTTAATTTGCACGTTGCAAAGAGCAGGCAGCTCCAGGGCTAAGGTGCGATTAATTGGGAAAGAGCCCAAGTTGGTGTCTTTGAGCAAGAGGCAAATGCAACCAGGCTGCTCTTGGTAGAGTTGGTTGAGGTTTGTCACAGCAAGGTTGAACTGGTGTCTGAGCCATGCCTTGAACAAATGGGGCACATGGGGCCAGTGGTAGCAGCCTTGGAGTGCAATCAGTTACTGTTGGGTCAGTGGGGATGGGGGAATTTTGTGAGAGGATTGTGGGTGGAAGGGAAATGAGAAGAAGCAAAACTAGTGAAGTAATTGCAATGGTAGGAGAGCTCAGAGTACAGAGAGGCCATGATGTGCTGTTTTGGATAGAAAATCTAGGGTTAGAAAGATGACTAAATAAGCTGAGAGTGCATTTTGAGTGTGAGTTGTTACATGCATGGTGTGTGTTCTACATGCTCTTCTTGTTCATTTCTTCTACCTAACTAGCTGTACATCAAATTCAAGATAATATATATGAGATATCTTGAAAGACTAGAAATTGGCATGTTTGAACCAATTGTCTTACTAGTGCAAGTTCCGAATGACATGATCATGCTAGCTGTTCTTTCCATATCTGCATTTCATCTTCTTCCTTCAAAATGAAAACTGGATTAGTAATGCCATTTATTACAATTCACAGCAATGCTTATAGGTAGAGAGTATCCCCTATGCTATTTTTTTTTATTATTATGAGAATGTAAGTATAAATTAAGATTAAGGGATACCATACTGGAAAACCAGCAAGTTCAGATACATATACAAATTAGGAACAAGATCTCAAGCAAAAAGATATCAGTGAATAGCCGGGTCATGCATACATAGACCAAATAACCAGACAGGAAAGAGAAACATATATCTTTATACACAGAACAACTTATAGGGAACAAGCTCGTTATTACAGGGCCAAAACAAAAATGTGGCAGGGAAAGTTTTAAAAAGAAACCACATAGTGGGAGGTGTCTAAGCTAAACCCAACCAGCAGCGCCAAGCCAACCGAAAATCCATATCACCAGACTCCAAAGGAGCCAAAAGCAATAGTCGAGCCAGTCCTGGCTACAGAGACCACCAAGAGCACCAAGCTTGGATCAACAAAGACAGATGGGAAACACATCAAATAGCAAAACCACCTTCCAGTGAAAACCAGAGCATCCGCTAGGCAAAACAGAGGATCGGGCGCTGGAAGAAGCACCCATCAGCATAAAACAACTAAAAGAACGTCAGCAAACCATGTGACAATCAGACCAGAAGACGAAATTATAGACAAGATAGAAGAGACTCTCCCCAACCATTTCCCAGTAACCCCAAGAAAACAAGAGTAGGAATCAAGGTAAAACAGATGAATTTGCAGACATCCCAGACAAGCAGAGAAACATCCTTAGCTAGAAGCAGCGAGAAATATCCACATACAACAGGAGACCACAAAAAGCAGAAAAGAAAAGGGAAGACCTTAAGTTTTCAAAGAGGCCAGAATAACAGATAACCAAATCCCATGTGAGAGGACATTCCAGAGCTCAGCCTAAAACAACTATAAGCTAAGGGATTAGATTCCATTGAATTACAAAATTGTGTAGAAGAGAATCTGATAACTTGCGGCAGCAAATAATCAACAAGATTTATTCAGTATTGTCAAACACTCTTCTGTTCCGTTCTCCCCAGATCAGATACACAACCAAGGTGCTAGAGTAACTCTATGCATTCTTGACTACTGCTCCTTCCTGTTTGCATTAAGACCTTAGAGAGGACTATTCAGAGTAGCCATGCTCCTATTGATCTGCAACCAGGACTTAACCTTCCTCTAGAAAAGGGTAGTCCAATCACAAGCAAAGAAAAGGTGGTTGTAGTTTCATCATGTGCCTACAGAGAGAACAAATGTTGTCAGACAAAGCAAGCCTTAGTCTGTCTTTTGTTTTCAGCCTTCAAAGCACAGCTAACCATAGGATGAAGCTGTGACGGGGCATTGATCATTGCTGCCAAATTACATGGCACCATTGAAAAGGGTCCACTCTTAAATCTGAAATGTTCATGAGCACTAGCAGAGAAGTATCCCAAATTATTCTGTGTAAGCATTGAAGCATACTAACTACTTCAACAATGCCACTATAATCACAAACCAAGCTGATCTTTTAGGAGAAAAATAGACTTCCAGAGGGAGAAGAAGTTTTCTGGAGCTTAGAAGTCCATAATAATGTGAAGAGGTAAGTAGTAATGGTGAACCCATCGAATCCAAAGAGAATAAGTAGTAAATACCCCCTATGCTATTTAATCATACTAGTTATACAAGGATAAAATATTTTATAGTCTAGATCTCATCCATTCGAATTACAAGTAAATTAATTTTCGATCAAATCCAATACTGAATATTGAATTTTCAAAACAAAAAATATGCGGCACTAAGGTAATTGTAAATTAATGAAAGAAGAACAGAATTTGATGGAATATCAATTATTATTGATTGCATCATATATTTATACAAGAGTATATACAATCATTCTCATCTATTGGAATCAAACACTTCCTCACAATTCATTATCATATACACTTAGCATTACAATAGGGAACTCATGCATACAAGTTATCCATTACTAGTATATAGCTGAGAGAATTCCTAACACTCCCCCACAAGTTGGAGATTTGGATATCCTGCACTCCTAACTTGTCAATCATAGGAATGAAGACATCTTTTCCCAAAGGCTTGGTGAAGATGTCTGTCAATTGATGTTCAGAATGAACATGTCTTGTTATCACATAACCATCTTGGATTTTGTCCCTTATACAGTGGTAGTCCATCTCAGTATGTTGTGTGCTAATGAAAAACTAGGTTGGGCTGCAATATATAATGCAACCTTGTTATCACACTGTAGCAAAGCAAGTTCATGATGTAAAAAGTCCCAAATCCCTCAACAGACATAAGAGTCATGTCAACACACAACTTGCCCGGTCATTGCACGATACTCTGCCTCTGCATAGGAGCGTGAGACTATTTTCTGTTGTTTTGATCTCTAGGATATCAATAAGGGTCCAAGGAACACACAATAACCCCTGATTGGCCTCTAAGTTAGTTGGCAACCCGCCTAATCTAAGTCTGAATAGGCTCTTAATCTGTAATTAGTGTGTGAAGGAAAGAACAATCTTTGATCAAGTGCCCCTTTCAGATATTGAACAACCCAAAGAGCAGCTTCCATATAAAGCTTTCAGGGTTGGTGTATAATCTGCTCAATACATGCACACCATAAGTAATATTTAGTCTTGAAATAGTCAAATAAATCAATCTACCAACCAATCTCCTAAAATGACCTGGATCTTTGAGCAAGTCGCTTTTGTCTGATAATTTTAAACCACGTTCCATAGGTGCATCAATAGGGCTATATTCCAACAATCTTGCATCCTCAATAATTTCCAATGCATAATTACATTGAGAAATGAAAATTTTATTCTTAGAAGCTGAAAACTCTATACCAATGAAGTATTTTAAGGGGCCAAGATCTTTAAGGTGAAATTGACTATACAGAAATTCTTTTGTTAGAGTGATACTGTTGGGATCATTTCCAATAATCAAAATGTCATCAACGTATATTAAAAGGGCAGTGAAGTATTTATCTCGTTGTCTGGTGAACAAAGAGTGGTCGACCTGAGATTGTTTGAATCCAACAAAGCAAATGGCTTCAGAGAACTTGGTGAACCATTGGTGTGATGCTTGTTTCAGTCTGTATAAGGACTTATGGAGATGACACACCAAGTCTTCCTCCCCTTATTGAAGAAACCTTGGTGGCGGAGACTTATAAATCTCCTTTGATAGATCACCATGAAGAAAGGCCGTTGTGAACATTCCAATTGATGGAGGGTCCAACCGCGAGCTACAGCCAAAGCAAGTAAGCAATGAACACATACAATTTCGATCGTCTACTTGAAACCAAAGTTTGTTCTCTTGATAGTTTATTTATTTATTTAATTCAGCTTGATTGTTTAATTCTGCTATAGCGTAAATAACCTCAACCCCCCCTAAAATTGTATATCGTCTAGCATAAAAATTTGAACTAAATCTTCCTTGTGGGATCAACCCATTGCTCTATATTATCTTATTTATTTAAGCTAGGGTAATTAGTTTGTATGACTGTGACATAGCAATAAATATTGGCGTCGTTGTTAGGGAAGTGATTTTAATTGATTTTTATGTTGTGATTGTTATTTATTTTGTTAAAAAAAAACAAAAAAGAAAAATAGTGTGCAAAACTGTTCTCTTCAGGTACTGTTCAAAATAGAATTGTTGGTTGGAATTAGGCCTCGACAATTTGTTTCTTGAAGGAAAATGATATTTTGAACAAGACTAGTCGCCTTTGGCCACTAGTCCCACCCTAACGAGGTCAAATTCCATTGTTTTCTAAGGCTTTTAGGCATTATTTGTGTTTTATCGTTGAAGTTTTCATTACTTTAATTCTCTCGTGTGGTTCATTTCTTTTTTAGTTTTCTTGATGATTTATATCTGTAACCCGATCTACTAACCAAAGATAAATGCAGGTAGACCTCGAAATAGAGAGCACTTTATGCAAGTTATGAAAGGGAAGCTCGCGATCAAACACACGTAGGTTGTTTGCACGACAATAGGACACTCAAAGAGCTCGTTACTCCCAGACATGAAGAACCAACCATTGTAGCATAACCATCGACAATTAATGCCAACTTCGAGCCCAATGTCTTGGTTTTACACCACTATACTACCAAATATTTAATGGAGTTGCTAGAGAAGATCCTGCATTACTCATCTTAAGAAGTTCAAATGGTTAGCGTTGGCATGGTAACCGCATGAAATTGATGAAAGAATATGGTTCAAGTTTGAAACGCTTTTCCTTTTCTTTTTAAAAGGGACAATAAACCGTAAATGGCTTTTCTCTATTCTCCCCAGTTCCATTGGAAATTGGAATGACATGATAAAGAGATTTTCCTGGTGAAACGTATTTCCCAACCGTCGTCGAGTTGCCAACATAAGAAAATAAATATGTGGGATTCAGTCAATCTCATGGGGAGGACACCTCTCCTTGTATTGCCTTGTATTGCGAACAGATTTGAACAACCATGCATTCAAATGCCCTCATCATCAAATACCTGATCAAACTTGCTCCATTCCCAATATTTCTATGAAAGGCTGAGGCCGTACTGACTACAGTATCAATGATGCGGTAAGTGGAGGGGCATGTGGTAGATAAAACATCTAAGGTTGCACACCAATTGATTTCAAATATGGCAGCCAACTCGACAACAATTTAGCCAAAATGCCGTTGGAAGATTCCCCACGCAAATGAGTTAAAATGAGGGTAACTATTGCTAACCTTAGAGAATAAAGTTATCTGATCTTACTTCTCTTATGTGTCCTTTGGCTTGCGGGAATTATAACTATCAGGTGAAAGTTTGTAGCATATGCTAATTACAAGGACATGCTTCAGATATGTGCCCAACAACTTGAAAAAGATTACATTGAACAAGCTAATGTAGATTGATGAAGCATGTCTTAAATGGATAAATCTAGTGTAAATTATTATCCCTTTTCTAATACATTTAATCCTAGATGGAGAGATCATTTGAACTTATGCTAGGGGAACACGTCTCAACATGGGAATCAAGGTCGGCAGTTCCACCCTCCATAGATTATCAAGCCCTAACAGAAAATCTATCAAGCTAGACAACCCCCTTCCTGCATTTACAAACTCCAATGTTAATTGGGGTCATTGAATGATGATCTTTATGAGATGATGTAAACCTTAGCTTTTAAAATTAGTGACCTTGCAAATAGAATGTTCATGTCTTTTCAATAGAAAACAAAAGTCCAAGTATTCACAACTCAGAAGAAGTAAATTGCGGCAAGTTAGCTTCATGTGTTAGGGAAATAAAAAATAGAAGCAAAAATGAATGGAAAATTGCTCCTCACCAAGCATTGATATCCAAAAGAGAATGTTGGTGTGATCATGTTGCAAAGTGGGAATAACTTGAAAAGCAAAGGTTGAAAAACAAATTGAGATTTAAGGAAGAAAACCAAAATTGAGTATCGAAAAGAAGAAACACCCCTACTCCTCCACAAACTAAAAACCAAATGACCAATACTCTGAAGGTAAGTCATAACTCAATGAATTCCAATTTTCAGAAAATTCTCCCTTTTCCTTTATAGTTCTTTCTAGGTACTAAGAAAGTGGATAAAGAAAAAGAGAATTTTAGCGGTTTTTAAGAAAGTGGGAACTCAACATTCTTTTGATTGATGCTATACAAGCAAATTCCTAAGTATGCCAAATTCTTGAAGGAGTTGTGTTACTACCAAGAGAGCTTACAAGCTTAAAAGGCTACGAAACGGTACAAGAATAGGTGAAGTTGTATTTGCTATTATTCAAAAAAATCTACCTTTGAAGCAAAAAAGACACTAGGTGTGTTTACTATCCCATGTGTTATTGGTAATGCTAGTTTGAAAAGGACCCTTAAGGAGATTTAGGTACAATCCATTAGTGGTTATGCCTAAACATGTTTATGATTCTCTTAGTATTGAGCCTTTAATTAAAACTAGTATTGTAATAATAACTTGTGGATCATATTTTTAATTTATCCACTTTTAGTGTGATAGAAGATGTTCCCTAGTCAAGATTGATAGTTTTTGATTATTCCATGTGACTTTTATACTTCTTGATATGGAACATGATGCTTGTGATTCCTTCAAACAACAACACTCCTATATTGTTTGAGAAGACCATTCTTAAAAAACAAACCAATTACTAAAATTGATTTGTGTTAGGGATACTATATGTCTTGCGGAAAGTTAGTAGGAGACTAAAGTGATTGAATTTAATTTGTATGAATGCAATGAATTATCCTTACAACAAATGTTTATTTCACTTGCTGTGACCAAGTTGAGATAACCGTGAGATTTTGCAACAAGTTTTTGATTTGATTGTGAGGACAAATTAAGATTGGTTTTTGAGTTTATGGCACTGTAATTTTAAACTAAGATAGGAAGAGATGGAAAGGCATATATATGATTCCCTAAAACGTTCCAAGAATCAGTCTTGGCTTTGCAAGCTTTGCAAACAAACCCAGATGTGGTAATGTCTTTATTTATTTAGTACTATTTCACATAAAAGCTATGCCATATTAATTTTATAGGCATCCTAGCTACGAATTAAAACCATTTGCCTGATAACTTAAAGTATGTATTAATTGGTGACAACAATTACATTTTCATGTTATCATCAGTCAAAGGTTTGATAAGTGCGTAATAGAAAAACCTTGTGAAGTTGTTGTGCAATCACAAAACCAAACCATTGGATCGGACTTTAGCCAACATCAAAGGTATTAGTCCCTCGATGTGTATGCATCACATACTATTAGAGGGAACAATGACAAAACCAACAAGGGAAATGCAAAGGAGGTTGAACCCCACCTATGATGGAGATAGTGAAAGCCTGAAATTTTGAAACTCATTTAGATGCATTGAATCATTTACCTTATCATGGTTTAGATAGTAAAATTAGGTGACTGCCTAAATCCATGTGATGCCCGAAACGACGGAATCAAATTTGTAAAGAAAAAAAATAATGTATTGAACTCATTCCTACTTACATCTCAAGTTGTTGTAGAATGTAGTGTTGATTATAAAGAGCTTAAAATCTTTCTAGATACAGAAGTGTTGATCACTTCCCATTACCATTTATAGACCAAATGCTTGAGCATCTAGCAGGATAAGTCTTTTTATTGCTTTCTTGATGGATATAATGGATAATAATCAAATTTTTAATTAATTATGGAGGATCAATAAAACACTACATTACATGTCCCATTTGATATAATATGTCATATAGGTAGAATGCCTTTTGGTCTCTGTAAATGCATCCACAACTTTTCAAAGATGGGACATGATGAGTATTTTTTTTTACTATGTTGAAAAATTAATAATGAGGTTTTCATGGATGATTTTCATAGTATATGGTGATTTCCTTTTGAGAAGTGTTTAGAAAGTTTTATATTTAGTCTTGAAAAGATGCAATGAAACTAATCTTGTCTTGAATTATGAAAAGTGTTTATTTCGATGGTTGGAAAAACAATGAATAGTTCATTGGGCATGTTGTGTCTTCGCATGGATTAGAGGTTGATAATAGCTAAAATAGATGTTATCCTCATCATTACCTTACCCCTCATGCATGAGGGAAGTTTGTTCTTTTCTTGGTCATGCAGGTTTATATCGACGCTTTACTCAAAGATTTCTCAAAAGCATTACCAGCACTCCTTACGCAAAATTATTAAGCCAAACGAAGTGGATTTTGTTGTTTGATAAATGCATGTAAAAAGATGCCCATGATGAGGCTATAAGAGGTGGGCGGTCATATCTGCCCCCTATCATACAACCACCAAAATTAGGATGAACCTTTCCGAGATAATGTGCGTACTGCTAATGGCTACATGGATAGGTGGTTGTGTTATCTAGGGAAACAAAATTAAGGAAGAATTTGCATGTTATCACAATATGCTTCTCACATGTTGGACCGGTAGCATCAATTGCAATTACCAACAAAAAAACATGAAAAGGAAACTTTTTTGCCAAGTGGTATTTGCTCTATGAAAAATTCAAATCATATTTTACTTGGTACAAATATTCTTCTCTTTTTTTTTCTGACCATCGCAGCTTTCAGGTATCTTTTGAAGAAAAGGAGTTCCTAAACCAAGATTGATTAGGTGGATCTTGCTTTTACAAAATTTTGATCTTAAGATCAAAGGACATAAAAAGGGGTGTCAAATAACCATGTGGCTGATCACTTGAAATAGACTGAAGGACCAAAGATATACAAACCAAAACAAATAAGAGAGACATCCCCGACAACGCAGATTGTATGTGTTACATTCCTCTACCAAAACCATGGTATGCTGGTTTGGTGAGAACTATTTAGTCCCACCATAAGAATTCCTTTTAGGTTTGTCTAAATACCCAAAAAGGTGAATTACGAGCTGATTGCTAACATATTATTGTTTGGGACAATAACTCCTATATTTGTGTTGAATATTTTGTGTGGATCAAATAGTTAGAAGATGTTGTCCAACCAAATGATGAGATTTCATTTCATTTCTCACCTTTTTATCATTCTCTTCTTGTGGTGGGCATTTTGCGAGCAAAAAATGGCCCACAAAGGTACTTGAAAGTGGTCTCTATTGGCCTTCTAACTTTTTTAAGGATGCACATCACTTGTTACATAAATCATGTGAAAAATTGTCCAAAGAACATGTAATATCACTCAATTAAGAACCAAATGCCTTTAAACCGAATATTTCTAGTAAGGTGAAATTTTTTATGTTTGGGGTATTGATTTTATGGGGTTCATTTCCTTCCTTCTTTTGGTAATCTTTATATCCTTTCTTTTTGTTTGATTATGTGTCCAAATGGATTAAGGCAGACGCTACAGTGAACTAATGATGCTAAGGTTGTTTTAGATTTTGTCAAAGACTTACATATTTGACAAGTTTGGAAAACCCTTTAAAAAGCTTATCCATTAGTGATTGTGGCACTTATTTTTGCAATCCGTTCAATGGAAGCATTAAATTACACAAATACTATGTGACTCATCGGACTTCTCAATAAACCTAACCATCCTCAAATGAATGGCCAAGCCTAAAAATTTTAAATCGAAGGAAATCAAGTCCATTTTTGGAGAAAACAGTGCAACCATACACTGGCAAGATTGGGAGATTTCGCAACTTAATGATGCATTTTAAGATTATCGAGCTGCTTACAAATCACCTATAGGAATGTCATCGTGTATAGGAGTTAAACTGAATTTATGGTAAAAGCATGTCATCAACCAATGGAGCTTGAAGCACAAAGCTTTTTGGGTCATTAAACAATGTAACTTGGATTATAAATGTTGCTGGGATTGCAAGAAAGTTGCAATTGCAAGAGTTGAAAGGAGTTACGGTAAATCATGCCTATGTGAAATGCAAGGATTTTACAAAGAAAAAGACCAAAGAGTCTTCATGACCGAGAATGATTACAGGAAAGGAGTTTCATGTTGGAGACAAAGTCCTTTTATCAATTCATGTTTAAAACTTTTTCTTGGAAAGTTGTGCTTTCGTTGGAGTTGGACCCTGATTATTATTTTTTCTAATGTTTTTTTCCTTTATTATGGTAGTTGAAAATTTACAAGTTTTAAAAAAATAAAAAAAGCGCTCAAGGTGAGATGGCCATCAATTGAAAACTTTCGTATGAAGGGTTGGACGACAAAACACATCGCTTCCGTGGGGTTAGCTGAACCAATAATGAGGCATGAGCATTGTGATGGTGTCAAGCCATTGACATAAAAATTTAAAAGTGTTTATCTAGGAGGCAACTAAAAAGAAATCAAATTTTATTATTATTTTTTTCTCCTATCTTTTATTGTTTCACATTTCACTTTCATTCGTCTTTATATTCCTTTTCTTTTATTTCAATATTGACTGAAAATTTTGGTTTTCTTTGTTAGTAAATTTTTTTGTAAAAAATCTAAGTTTTATCTTTTGAACCCCCATTGGTTCTATGAAGGAGAATATGAGAATTAGTTGAAATAAATGATAAATATAAATCAAATGAATGAAGAGTGTCAATTGAAAGTTTTTAAAGTTTAATTAGTCCCAAGGGATTGACTTTGAAAATATGTAATGCTTGGACTTTATAGTGTTGGTTTCCAATGCAAGCATTTTGAGTCTTTAACATTATTATTTTTTTTAGTGTGCATTCTTTCACATGATATATATTTCTAGAACGTGCTTCATATCTTGTTGAGATTACCATTTCACATTACACGTGTACATGAAATATGATAAAGGTAATAGGAATTTTAACCACTTGAGCCAAAAAAGCCAACCTAAAGCATATTATCCTTTGCGCAGCCTCCTTTTGTTTATCTTTTCTTTGCTTTCACCCATATGTAGAAGCCTCAAATTTTTATATGTTTTTCTTTTCCCCTAAGCTAAAGATTAATAGAGCAATATACTTATTGATATCTCATGGGGATTTATGGTTGGAAAGTTGCCAAAAGTGAAAAGAAACAAAAAAGAGAAGTTGAGTATTGGTGCTTAAAGATGAAAATTTTGTATGGCTTTGATGAGAATATTCTTGTTTCAAGAATTAATTTTTTTAGAATGCTTCTACTTCCCTTTGGTTTTTAGCCTTTTCTATTTCCTTTCTTTTAACTCACCTTAACCTTAGCCCTATTACAAAAAATAAAAAAAGTTAGACTCTTTTGGTTCATGCATTTTTACCTTGTAATATATAAGTAATGAAAATTGAGATTTAAGAGCAAGCTTAATGGTAAAACATTATTCATGTGATTGATATTTGAGAGATTCAAACACATAAGCACTAAACAACGTGAGTGCTTGGAGTGTATATAAATGAAGAGAGGGACCTATCACTTTGGCATGTCATAGATTTCATTTAAATCCCAATGATTTAATTGAGTTTTGAAGTTCGCATGTACAACAAATTCATGGGAAAATTTATTGGTTTTATCCCTCTTGATTCTATTCTAGTTTATAATGCATATATTTCTTGGACAATTGATCGAGAGATTAAGAATTTAGTCATAGTTATTTTATTTATGTACATTTAAGTTTGATTTTATCTCCCTATTCCTCGAAGATGAGCAACAGCTAAGTGTGGGGGTATTTGATGCAACCAGTTATTATTCCCCGATAGTTTTACCTAAATTTTACCTAGTATTTAACCAATAATTTTATATTATAAAATACCTTGAATATTCTTTGTTTTATGTTTTGAAGATGGTTTTTTTGCTGCTAAGATTCAAAAGGAAGCAAATTGAAGATAATTGGCATATTTGACATCCAATCGATGTTTTGTTCTGGATAGCTTAAGCTCTAGAGGTCAGAAATAAAGTGATCCCAGTGGCATTTACCTTTCCATTCATATATGGAAAGAAAAATAAAAAGAGAAAGAAGGAAACGAGCATGGAAATAGGCAGCAATTTCAAAGGACAAATCTCGGCATTGTAACCAGTGTTGACGCTTTGACCTCTCTAACTTGAATATCTTGAGCTATGAGAAATCCAGAATGCAAACTTCAATTTTTTTTGTATTCTTAACTCGAAGACCTATCATAACCTAATGGAGACATACAATTATCAGCAGATAAAAAGGCTCGTTTGATGAGAGAGATATGAGTTTTTTAATAAGAGGACATATGAAGTCTATAATCAACAGACAGGTTTTGATAAGAAACAAGTCCTAAAATATTCTTCCACAAAGCATCCAAATCAACATCGAAGTTCTTTAATTTCAGCAATTTAGCTCAATCTAAGTCTAAAGTCAAAGATTGACAGATTTTTTGTAAGGCTACTTCTCCTTCTTTTAGGAAACATAGTGTTTGTTGAAATACTTAAAATGTAAAATTGTCTACTTAGAAAAGGACTTATTTTGTAGGAAAAGGGGATTATGGTTTCCCTATCAAATAAAAACAAAGAGATAAAAGGAGGGTGGGGTGGGCCAAAAAAGAAGATGGAAAAAAACCGCATTTTTTTTTCCTCCAAAAACCCAATAAACCATTACCATTCTTCTTTCCATTTGGATTAGTTTTTCCAATAGACATGCAAGGCTTAAGCTCTTTTTTCTCTTGATTGCGATAGGAGAGGCAAACAGAAACCTTTGGATTTCAAGAACTATAAGAATTTTATTTTACCTTTTCCTTTTCAGTTTATATGACGAATATGTTTGGTTTTCCTATGCTTATTTCTTATGATTGTTTTTATTTGCTAGAGCGGTTCTCCTAAATTATTATGTAAACAATATAATTGCTTAAAGTTTTCCATCCAAATCGGAGATTGTGGGTATATAAATTTGTGGAAGCATCTGAGTTTAAAAATGTTGTAGCGGAGCTAATGTTATTAATCTTAGGGAAAACATTCAATCAAATCCAAACATGTAATGTAGACAGTTTATGTGTCTTGAGATTAATCTAACTTATCTAGTTCTTAAAGGTTATCATTCAATTAAATTACTAGTATAGGACACTATGGTTGTTTGATGGTTTAGGGTTTGTTACACTGTGGGGGATCGTGTTAACTAACTAGCATTAAGGAAAAGATAAATATTCAACATATAAAATTTATGTATCATTTCAATGTATTGATTTTGATATTTTCATAGATGGATGTCTACTTGAAACCAGTTTGTTCTCTTGATAGTTTTATGGATTTATTTAATTTAGCTTGATTTTGTTTAATTTTGTTATAGCGTAGGATAACCTCAACACCCTAAATTGCATATCGTCTAACATAGAAATATATCAACAAACCTTCCTTCGGTAGGATCAACCCCTTACTTGCTTTATATTTAATCTATTTAAGCTAGGGTAATTAATTTGTTATGACCGCGACATCAGCAACAATAACATTGAGACAAATGCATCACTATAAAAATGAAAGGTCTTTCAGTCTCATCTTTTTTCCACCTCATCAAAGTTGAGATGGATCACTTTTGATGATGCACTCAATATGAATTGAAATTCCTCTTCCCAACCATGCTCCAGGAAGTAGGAAAAGTTAATGTTGTAGAGATAAGAAGGAAGGAAGCAAAAGCTATAAACAGGATAGCCATGAGTGAGATTATACAACATGTTTAAAGCTAACTTCTCAAAAACACTAATCAACAAAAAACAAGCCTAAGAAAAATAATGGTGACTTTTGTCTATATCACCAACATAATGGGCATGTCATTGAACTTAATTGTGAAGAATTTCACAGTGAACGTGTTAAGTAAGATGGTCAGAAGGGATTGCTAATAATTGACACTTTTGAAGAAAATATGGGAGGTATGGAATGGCGGTTGGGAAAAGTTATGTTTATATTCAACCTAAGAATATGCCATTAAAATTGGTTTTTAAACCAAAACGGATGGTAGATAAAAAGGGAAATTATAATGTTTTCCCTTATTATTAATGACCAACTCCACATCCTACCAGAGTTTCTGCACCAATTTCCTTGCGTTTAAATTGAAAGGTTAACTATAAAATTGGGAGGTGTTTCACCACCTGAAGAATTAGAAAACCCAGCAGAAAAAACCTAAGGCAAATAATGCAATTGAATTTAACCAAAAATTATGAGGCTAACAAACCAATGAGTAAGGAAGGAAGATTACCCGAGTTTCTGAAACTAATGAACGCATTGGTGAGTTACAGTGTTGGTAGATCAGGCTGAAAAAGACCACCCAACCATAATTTCCCCTAGAATGTCTTAATATCCAAAGCTCAAAACCTACACCGAAATGCCACTCCAAAAAGACCCTCAATAAAGCTTATAATCCCTTAAGACAGGAAAACAAAACTCTATGGTTAACATTTAAATAGGGAAAGAATCCAATTTGCCAAATTACTTGTATTTCACTAAGATGAACTTGATCTCTCTGTTTTTTTTCTTTTCTTGAAGGGAACTATGGCAATAACAAGCCATTATACATCACAGTGAAATGTAAAGATTGTGTTGTCCCCAAAGTGCTTATACACAATAAAGTCTTCTCTAAAAGTGTTACCAAAACATGTTAATGGAACACACAAAGACCTATCAATTGGAAGGCATTGATGTTGAACTTTGCGCTATTAGCTCGTAAGTGTTTCAAGTAACCATGCTTAGTTATGGACATCCACCCTTCTTACATACATGATATTAAAGAAAAGTTCATAGATGCATATAATAGGTGTGGTAGCATCCCTCCTTACACTAAAGGATTCAATTTTATTAATCAATGGGTAAACTATGATGTCTAAAAAAGGTTATGACAATTATAAAGAATGTGGTAGTTCCGTATATTGAGGCTGAAACAATATAGATGGTGACTTGCCATATATTTGAAGTTCTAAATACTAAGTGGGTTCTTGACAAACACCGTACAGAACACACCAAAAATACCAAACTTCAGAAGCCGCCAATCATGGGCATCAAAATGCCTTCCTAAACCATGGTTTTGCCTTTTTAATATAACCCAATACAACCACTATGTGCTGAGAGGATAAACATTAGAAAGTTGAGAGCAAATATTGATCAATAGATTTTGAGTTGTGGGTCATGCTCGTAGAGGAAGAACTTTGGCAAGGGCAAAAAACATTTTAAAAAAAGAAAAATGGAATGGCCGGATCAATAGGAAAGGAACCCGGATGAGGAAGCATTGAAGATTCTGCATTACCTAGGAAAATTTCCCCTCAACAACCAATAAATATGATAAGAGCAGGATAAGAACATAAAGGATTTTGGATGAGTAAAAAATTGTTTAGTGAGCTATAATCATATTGTCCTAGAAAAAGCTAAGAAAGTTAATGAAAAGTACTTTTTAAGCTATTCTTATTACCCAAGTCGAGTTATCAACTCCCTCAAAGAGACTACTATAGAAAGTTTTTGCAAGGAAGCTAACTGAAGGAGAAAATTAGTTGAATAATTGAGAGACTCCAAAAATATCATGATTTGTTCTCCGAAAGTAATTTCATTCTAAGAATGCTTATATCTAACATGCTTAGTTTTATATATGCTTTTCATGAGATCTTTTCCTTCTTTGTTTTTTGTTTTTACATTGTTCACCCAATTGATAATCTTGGCTCAAGATATTAGTTTGGAGGATACACTTATATGAGTTTGAAGTCACCCTTTCAATTTTAATAAGATCAATGCATTTTTCCTTCCATCCTATTGCCGTTCACTTACTTTACTTTTATTTTTTCATATAAAAACAATTTTCACTCTTAGAAATTTGAAAGTAGAAACCTCAATAAACATGCAAACTCATCACTTTGCAGAATAATTAGTCAAATCTTGATAAAAACACAATTGCTATAGATTTGAGGAATGAGTTTTTGGAGAGGAAGGACATTAGAGAATTCTCTAATATAATTGAGCAGTTATGAGAAGAGCCTTAAAACCCCATTGAAGAAAGAATTAGAACATGGTGGATGTTTACACTAAGTGTGGGAAAAAAAAAAGGATTGAAGATTGGAATGCAGATTGTTCCCAAATAAAGAGATGAGTTTGGTAGCTTTGTTGAAATGAGTGTTCTCTGATGTGTTTTCTTGGATATATGCCAATTATGTCTAAACTAGATACTAGAAGTGTGTGTAGCACAGGTTGCCTCTAATGAAAGGGTGTGCAATCTTGCCTGACATCCTAATTAAGGTAAAAAAAAAAAGGGGGTGAAAGTTTTCTAGAAACGTTTGGTCAAATACCCTCAATGGGTATACAAAAACATAGTAGCACCGAGTGCCTAAGAAAGGTAATAAAATTAGCGTAATATATGGATTTTAGGGATTTGTGTAGAGCTAGCATAAAAGATGACTTTCCAAATTCCCTAAACATTGACATCAAGGTTTGTACACATTGGCTGCCAAGATATCCACTTACTCTTTCATGGATGGATTCCTCAAGTTACATAACCAAATTCAAGATGTCCAAAACGGAAAACAATAAGGAAAAGACTACCATCGTTACCCTATGGAGAACTTTCTGGTACAACGTAATGCCATTTGTGTTTAGAAAATACTGAGAGTCATATATACAGATGGAGCAATGGTAACACTTTTTCATGAAATCATGCATAAAAGGATTGAAGTATACATTAATGAGACCGATAGCCAAAAACCCAAATGGAAGAGGATTATCGTAGCAAATTTTAAGAAAACTCTTTTGAGAGATTGGAGGAAATATCAATTAAAGTATGAATCCTAGCATAAAATTAATACATTCAGGGTTTAAATATGGGAAGTTATTCAAATTTGTGGTACAAGTAATAGAGGAATCAAGGTAACCCCAAATAAAGTCAAAGAATCAATCTAAGAAATGCCAAGACCACCCCAATAACCAATAAAGAAATTAGAGGGATTTTTTAGGGAGATTGACACTATTTATAGCATGTTTTGTCTTCTAGTTAACTATATGTAAATACAAACTGATCTTATAGGTTTGTTAAGGAAGAATAACCTTGGAATTCAAAATAAAGATTGTCAAGAGGCTTATTTGATAAGATTAAGCAATTCAATACCTTTTGAACCCAAACTTTACCTAGTAACCACAACACCAATTCCTAGTAAACCCCCAACCCCCCCCCCCCGATGCTATACTTAACAATCATTAAACTAGATATATGTTTGTATTAGGACAACACGACACATGAAAATTGGTAGAATAAAAAACAAGTCATTTATTACATCAATCAAGAAGTTTCACTATTTGAGCTTTCATAATTTCTCCAGATGATAGATGAAGTAACCCTAAACTCAAATCTGTAAATTGTGAAAAAAAAATCAAAAGCTGGTTTAAATTAAAGGAAAATAAACTAAACTAGAAAGAAGGTTGGGGGCAAAAAAACAAATACACTTATAAGAAAATAGGGCCTAAATGCAAAATAAGAATAATTATAAAAGCATAAGTACTGCCTCTTCTCACCAAAAACAGATCTGCAAAATAACATAAAGAAAGAAAAGAGGAGTTTTTATATATCATTTTTACAAATCAAGATAGAAATACCAAAATTTCAAAAACCCATCCGTAAGATTAAGGGTTTATAGGTAGAATCAAACATCGTGGTGGGAAAGGAAATAACAAGAAGAGAAGAGGGGAGGGCTACGGCTGGTCATTAGAAAGAAAAGGAGGGATCCGAAACTTTGATTCGTACCGGATAAGGTATTCTAAACCTGCTCTTAATGAGTCATTTCAAGTTGATTATGAAATTGATTGCCTAGATGTTATTTTATAGCTTTTAGTTCTCTTAGACTTGAAATTGAGGAAAAAGTCTGAGTTGCTAAATTAAAGAACTTCATCTGTGTTGTGTGTAAATGAAAAGGTTGACGATTCTGGAACAGTTTTAGTCCTCTTGACTTTCAAAGAGATTTCGTGTAGGAGGATGAAGGAATTTAGGATTCAGTATTCTTCATAGAAAAAAAAAATTGTAGTTTTTGAATGTTGGCTTAACTAATGAAATTGGTTTTTTGCTCAATTTGGAGTTATAAGAACTCCAGCTATAGGGTCACCAACCGAGACTGCGTTCATGACAGACCCTAATAAGGTAGTAGGTCTAGTTCGTTTGAATGAGAAATTTTGACTGTCTTAGAGGCAGAACTGGGTTCTCCATTCCTTCCAGAGAACTTGTAGCCTCATATCTTAGCTTTCTAACAAGACTAATCTTGCTTGAATTGGAGTTCCTATCACTCTAGCTATAGTTAAAATCTGAGGAGAGGTTGGACAGATGAGACCAATAAACAGTTCAATATATAGACGGTAAACAGTTCAGAAAACGAGACAGTAACACAAGTTCAAAAATGAGACAGTAATAATTTAATGTCTAGACAGTAAACAGTTCAAAAAAAAAAAGAGACAATAAAAGTTTCAAAAATGCGAGATATTGGACAAATTAAATGTCTAAGACTGTAACGGTTGGATAGTAACAGGTTCAATGTCTAGACAATAACAGTTCAAAAAACGAGATAGTAACAAGTGTTCAGGATTTGAGCAGAAAATAGTTCATATATATATATATAATTATATTATATTTATATAAAATGATATATATATAAAGGAATGACTTAACTAACAATTGCACAAAGAACTGACAATATTAATGGTGAAATAAAAAAATAAACATAAAATAAAAAGAAAAAATGACTTAAAAGAAAGACTATTGTAGTTGATTATGTTTATAATAAAACATATCCTTGGAGTGAGAAGAATTTATGAGAATAAACTACTGTGAATTCCAAGAGGGGACATAGAGGAGTGGTTGCAACAGCATGCAATAGCAGCAGGGGAGTACGAGAGTAGAGCTTCTATTTGCAGGTAAGGTGAATCGCACCTTGTACTTCCATAGTTAATTTCATGATTTTATTTATATTACCAAATGTGAAATATGAATTACTGAATGTATGGGTATGTCAAGGTGAAAAGTTGTGTGAATTGTTCAAAATGATAAAAATTAACGACTATTTGACAAAGGAAAAATATGGAGAAGTGTGATTTGAGGCAGTGTCGTAAAACAACTATACATTTAAGTGTATGTTTAGGATCCCAACGGTAAGGGGAATCCCATGATTAGATTAGCATACATTTAGTGTATGTTAGTATTCCCGGGTAAGAAGGGATCCCATGTTATGGACTAGCATACATTCAGTGTATGAGAGGATCTCGGGTTTAAAGGGATCATCTTGTGATTGGCTAGCATACATTTAGTGTATATTAGGATCCTGAATAAGGGGATCACCTTACATCGACTCATTATGGGGTGATGATGATACTGGTACTAGTGAAATTGGTATCGATAATGGTGATAGGCAAAAATAATCTATGTTTGATCTCATAAAGTCTGGTAATGAAGCGTTTATGAAGAGTGGCAGAGGGGAACAATTTTTTAATTGTTGATAAGGAATGGGGATTCTAATAAAAACTAGAAGTGAGAAGCGAATGGAAACTATGAATGCATTATTACTATGTTTAATTCATGTTGTTATATTTATTATAATATTTCCAACCTTTTCAATAATATGTATTTTATTTCAAGGATTATCGCTATGCATGACATGACTTAGAATCCTAGCTTATGTTCCCTTCTTGTAATCTAGGTTTTAAAGAGTATAAACCCCTTGTATTTTATTAAACATGGAAAAATGTTTGTAATAAACTTAATCTTGTATATTTAATGTTTAAACCTTGATTGAATGAATTTAACCATGTAGTTCATTATAACCATACTTCATGCTTATGTAACTATATTATATTTATTTTTATCTATCTATAATGATATTTTGTTATATAATGCATAATTGTAAATATTGTGGTTAGATAGGTTGTGAGTATAAGTGCGAAAAATAGCTGAAACCAGGGATGATTGGGTCGGGGAATTAAGTTATGAGGGAGGGGGGGGGGAGGGGGACTAGTTATTAGTATAGTGTAAATATAAATTCAAGAAGTCCATAACTTGGGACCCGTTCCGGTATAAGGGGGGAAACTCCGTCGAAAATTCTGGTAGATTTTAATACGAAGACCATGACCTTATATATATATATATATATACAACAAAAAAATTATTTATCGTTTTTTTTTTAGTGACATGAGATTGTCGTTTTAAACACTCCCGAAATTGGGGATGTTACCACAATCACATTTGCAAATTCAGTTGTCACAAGAACAATATAACTGAGTATAACCCGGCATGCACTATACTATATGGCTTAGAGGGCAATTTGCAGAAATAAAAATAAAGACGTTAAATTGTCTATAGACTCTCAATGCTGCATCAACACTTTCAAGTATAAAGGAGAATGACAAACTACAGATGAAAAGTTGATGTCATATCAGAAATATCTTTCCAAACTAATAACAGGACTATTGATGAGATTAGAATTTAAATAACAATTTGGGAAAGGACAAAAACTCAATTTGTTGTATGCTCTAATAACTTTTGACCACTATGGATCCAAATTGGATTGTGAGGATCAAGGTACAACCAATATGTATAAGGAATTTGAAAATTATTCCCTACTCTGCCTGCTGACTGTAGATAGAGGAAGAAATAGCCCCCATGAGAAACCTTGATACTACGACGTAAATATTTGATCCCGTTCTATTGAGAATATCCAAGCGGTGGCCATCTCCTAAGTGAGATTGAAAGCCATTACAAAGAATAGCTATAAATTACTACTGGATGGAGCCAATTTTTATACGCTAAAAGGTGTTTGATTGAGATATTTTCTAACCGCGATGTCTAAATGGAAAAAGAAACAAGGAAAACACTTGTTTGAAATACATGATGGAATTTGTTCTACACACGCCAAAATGGACATATGATGACCCCCAGACAAATCTAGCGGGCTAGGTGATTTTTTGGATAACCATGGGAGAAGGGATTGCATAAATTGCATGAGAAAGATGTCCATCAAATGCCCAGTAAAATAAAGGAATAAAATCAATGTGTTACCTTGTAACCTAGGACCCGTCGGTTTTTATTTCCCACCGGCCAAAAACTCATTGGAACTTGTATTTTTTACTCGATTTGCTTTCTGGATGTTTTTCACCATATCTTTTGTTTCTCTAATATTTATTATTGGGCCAATTTTTGTTCATTAACAAGTGCACAATTTATGTAGGATAAACGTAAAGTCAACATTCTTTATAGAACGGGATTCTCAATACATGTGCCTATAATATTATATTTCCCATACTCGTGTAGGTTTTACATTACATCATATCGAACATACTTATAAATTCACTATTCTTGTTACAAATCTCGTTATCATCACAGACGTTACCTACTAGGAGTGTCAACATACTCGATGAAATTCACATTCTTGTTCTAAATCTCATTATCAATCATGAGTTCATACAAGAGTGTTATGAAAACAATAAGTTACACAACTAAGTTCTTGTTTTTGTGTCGTTATCCTAACCGTCTTGTATATTTCACAATATTGACATCCTCATTAGGATGAATACCTCATAATGTATATTCATATTCCATCCAAGTCAATCTTATTTTCGTAAATTACACATCCATGTAACATTTTCAATTTTTTCAATTACTAGTCTTTATAAAAGAGGTCCGGGCATGCCACTAAATTGAGTGATTAACACGATCCAATTCATATAGAACTCATATCAACTCTATAGACATATGAATATATAGTTCTTGATTTCAAAACTTGATATGTGAGCCACAAAATGAATTTCCTTACGCACTGATGTTTGTATGATGTCCATGTTATCAACAACAAATGGTAATTTTCAAGCATTTATTATAGGCCATTTCAGAGAACATAGTAAAGCAATACGATCGTTACATACGTTTCACTTTCATGGACCCAAAAGAGCATAATTCTTTTCATTTGTCCTTGCTTATGTAAATAACTCACCGTTAATAATTCATCAATTAATCAAGTGCTAATTACAATACCTCAAACTCGGATCATTAATCTCTTATAATACACATTAGCCAAACTAATTATTTATTCTGCTGTTCCAAAATATAACAATCAATAGTTCTTTTATATACTTTAGTAATATACAAAACGAAGATACTACATTGATAACGCATCAGCTCTTAAAACTAACTCATAACACGTCAAATTTAATTATCCTCTAGAGGATGCATCAGTCGAAGAGAAGCCCAATCATTTATTCATCCTAGGTCATCCACCTTAGGGTGCCATTAGATTTATAGCTAATCATTTTTGTATCATCCCGATCATCAACTTAGGGATGCTAATAGCCGATGCTAGTCATTTACTTTCATTTTTGATTTTTCCATTTAGGATGCCATTTACTAAAGCTAGATCAATTTATTCATCCTAGCGGTCAATAGCTCCACTTAGGGTTTCATTAGCTCTATTAACTAGTCATTTACTACCATCCCCCATCCAACTACTTTGGGAGGATATTAGCCAAAGATATAATCATTTGTTCATCCCAACCATCCACTTATGATGCCAATTAGCCAAAGCTAAGCATTCACTCTTGTTCTGGAGTCATCCATTCGGAGATGTTCATTAGCCGAAGAGCTATAATCATTTTGTACTCATGCTCAGTCATCTGATTTGGATGCCATTAACTGGGAGCTAATCAAATCATTTATATCGATCATCCATTTAAATTGCCATTAGTTGAAGTTAGTTAATATCATTTGTCCTGGTCATCCATTCATTCCAGATGCCAATTAGGTTAAAGCTAATCATATTATTCATCCCCAGTTTCATCCACGTTTATGATGCCATTGAATCATAGCAAATCATTTTGATCCTCTTAAATCAAATGTCCGCGTATAGGATGCTATTGAGCTCGTAAACCAATCGTCAACCACATTCAAATGTTCCAGAGGCGCGTTTGTAGAAATCACTATAGACATAGTAATTATCCCTTGGATTTGCTCATTCAAAACGATTCATTACAATTTGACATTCACTACAACATAATAGAAGACCCTTCATGGTATTCGGTAAACAATCGAAGTAAATAATTTATTCAACATAAACATTCACTACAACCAATCAAGTGATCTGTAATAATTTAAAACATTCAGTAACTTGATTAATAGTCCTTTAGTAATTCCCAAGACAAACTTTCTATACTCACGACCAGTTTAGCTCATTTCGGTATGAAAACAACCGTACTCTTCAGTTATTATTCCTCTAAACCATTTAATGACAATTAATGTATCAAATACAAATGCAAAATAGATCCCTCGTCAATACTCATTACAACCATTCATGAATAATTTCATTCAATATAATACAACGGTAGAGTCCTTCGTAAAAGCATTCGACAATTTTAATTTACATTCAAATATAACAAACATGAATACATCCTTATAACGTAATACTCCAACAAACCATCTACGTTCACAATTTACATTCATAATAAAAAATTACAATAGTATAAATCCCTTTGTAATACTGATACTATCGTTCATGCAGCAAACTAAATTCATAATAGCCCAATCAACATCTCATAATTCGTTTTAACATTTAAGAACATCTTAATATGATCCACCACCTCAAAATGGGTCATTTTATTTTAGAACATTAACATTTTCGTTCATTGTTTCAAAGCATGGTCATCAAGAACTTGATCGACATTTCATTAGTCGTTTCGACAATTATCAAGGAATTTAAATCAAAGACACATTCATCGTTGTTTCATCATTCAAGCAAGGATCTTCAATAAAATTTCATCATAAGTAAATTATTTCAAAACATAAACCATCATACAAGAAAAAAGGTGGAAACTACCAGATCCATTTATGGGTTGTCCTTGTCCCGTGATGGTTTCGATTCCCAGCCACACCATCTAAGATCATCAATGGCTACAAATTCAGTACATTTTGCATCTTTAAATCACACTCATCACCATACTTATTTCTAAGAGTCCATATATTCATATTCAAGTGTTCTACAGTTTTACAACCATCCATAACAATGAAATTGTTACAAGCATTTAAGTCATTTCAGCCAAAGGGGGTCTACTGTAGAACAAATCAGTAGCGAAATTGATATTGCTGCTGGCCACGACATATTCGGCAACGCAAAACTGATTCGTTGTAGGCCGTTACAGCTTTTTGGCTAGGCAATAATTTTGGTTACACTACAGGCCGCACATTTTGAAAGCAAAAACTAGCTTACTATCATGCCGCACAATTCAACAGGCATAGCAAAAAAATGTTTACAACTGCAGGCACCATTATTTTCAGCAACAAATGTTACTTTGTTGCAGGCCGAACACGCTTTTGGAAGCGAATGCTAGTTCGCTGTAGGCAACTCAATATGGGCAGCAAATCCACCACTTTTTTGCTGGAGAGCAATACAACTTCTGACAGCGAACGCAGATTCCACTGCAAACATACACAACTTAGGGATAGCAAAACCTGATTCATTGGTGGACAACATAATTCGGTAGGGAAAACCTGATGCTCATTGCATGCAGAACAAATTCGGCAAGGGAAACACTTAATTAAACTGCGAACAACACAATTTGACAGCGAACACCTGATTCTTTGCGACACGAGCGAACACCTGATTCACTACGAATAACACAAATTAAGTAATGCGAACACCCTGGCTTCGCTGCGCACAACACAAATTCAGCAACGAACACCTGATTCGATTGCAAACAACTACAAAATTTGGGCAAAAGAAAACCTTAATATTCACTAATGAACAACATAATGTAACACCGAACACTTGATTCATTATGGATAACACAAATTCAGGCAATGAATCACATGATTCGATGCGGACAACATAAATATTAGCATAGCGAACACCATTTTCTCTGTGGAATACCTAATTTGGTTAGCAAACAATTAATTTGCTGCCATTAACACAATTCATTCTTTGGAATCCAGTAGAATCATTACAATTTTAAAACAATGAACACACATGCAAATTCAATTCCAGCACATATTTTGTCATTAGATTCCTATGTCAACTGTAACATGCTTTCGAGGTCTACAAAACACACATGTTTTTTGTGGCTTAACTTCCACCAACACATTTTCATACAAGTTCTTCAACCACATATGCAGAATTCATGACATTAACACAATTTAATAATTTTGATTTGGTTTTCCACATAAATAAGCAGCTATAACAAGATCATCATCTTTGCTTTTTTATCCCTTTAAATTAGTATGTTTAATGCCCAACCCTCACCATAGTTGGCCACCTCTCTAAGTTTCTTTTGCATTCAAAATTATACATTTCATCTATTAAATGTTATGAAAAAAATTAGGTCCCTAATTCAACCCCAATTTTTCATCCCTCATTCTTGTCTAGCTTTCCTTAACAATCGGTTGCGAGAATCTTAAGCTATTTACTTTAGGTTTTTCTTCTCCCTTACAGTTTTTAAGGCCCCTGATTAAGTACTATATAAAAGTGCATGTTTATCAAGGGTTTTATATCAACCATTTTGCACCTTAAGAGTATCAATAACTCCTTAAAACTAAAGCATGTTATTATAATAACAAGTCTAATATTATAAAATACCCCTAATATATGGCTAAATGGTTCATCTTAAATGCAGGCATATCACATAAATCAAAAGATGATTGATGAATTCAACTACTGAAATATTGAAGATAAAGAAGGATGAAGCTTAGAAAAGAGACGTTGGTGCAGTCCAAAATTGGAACACTGTTTGGTAATTGGGTCATATCTCAAGTTGTAGAT